>CANXYC012863286.1:0-86346 GCA_948193065.1 Aleurites moluccanus
TATATATATATATATATATATATATATATATATATATATATATATATATATATATTCAAATACAACATTTATACTAAAAAAATAGATTTTATTTTTATTTTTCAAGTATTAAAAATAATGATTTAACATTAGTAAAATTTAAATACTTATATCCACTTGTAAGGCTCAAGATATTATCATTAATTAATATGTTGGATGAAATTATGTATTCCTTTTCTAGCCAATATTACATCTAACATATTGGCAAGAGATTTGATTAAATTATATAAATTCAATGCGAGGATAATATAAATATTGGTGTTTTTGTATGATACAAAGTAATAAATATATTTATAAATATTAATATGTAATTAATTTCATATATAAAAAAATTTTTAAGGTAGGTAATAATTTTTCATTGATAAGACCCTCTAGGTCTTGTTAGATGAAAAGGAATGGGCTTGAGATTTAGCTTTAGCTAGCAAGCTTAGCACGCCTTGTTATGTTTGATTTGCAAATGCATTTTTTCCTTTTCTTTTTATAATTTAATTAATAAGACTTTTTAATTGATCTTGACAAATTTTCAATTTTTTTTTTCCCTTGCAAAAGCTTTTTAATTAGCAAATTTTTCTATATTAGTTGCTATATTTTAGGGTTTATTTATTATTGTTGAGATCTGGCAAATCGTTGTTGCAAATAAAGAAATTAAAGAAGGAAGTTGCTGATTCTTTGCTATGTCTTTTCTATAACAAAAATATATATTTTATTTTAACAATAATGGTTCGTACCACGACCGCAGATTCTATTCTAAACTTCAAATTGTCAAAAGTTCAAAATACGTCTTGAATTTAATCATTTGGATCTACCTTCTCAATTTCAATACAGTTAAATTATACTAATGAGGTTCTTTTAAGATATTGTTATTTTCAAAAGAGAATAGAAATAAAAATGATGATGGATAACATGTATTACAATTCAAGTAAAAATCAAAGTTTTAAATTTTCATTAAAAAAAAAAACATTTTTTTGAAAGAAAAATGATCGATCCTCTATTAAAAAACATATGTTAAAAACTAATTCCAATTATAATTAGGGGTGCAAGTCAAACCAATTAAACCATTTAAATTAAATTAATTATATTAAATCAAATCAAAATCGATAATTTCACAGCTATTTAATTTGATTTTAATTTAAAAAATAAAATAAAATGAATATTGGATTTGAATATTTTTTTTCTCGATTTTAAACTGAAGTTATATATCGTTATTTACTATTATTATATTTTTGATTTTATTTTATATACATCTACATATTTTTTAAATTAATAGTAATTTAATTTTTTTAAAATATCATTCGTAAAAATTAATTAAAAATAAATAAAAAATAATAATTTATGAGAAAAAAAAAGATAAGTTTTGACATATTAATCAATGAAATAAATATTTTTTTTTAATATATTAAACTATTTTAAGATTTTTTTATTATTAATATTTTATCAATATTATTTTTTTAAATTTATAATCAAAATAATATATTTTTTTAAATTTATAATCAAAATAATAACAATTATAAAAAAATTTTGATTTAAAATTAAAAAATTAAAAAAAATTAAATAGAATTAAATCGATTATTTAATTATAATAAAAATTTAAATCAGTTTAAAAATATTTTAAACTGAAAAAATTAATTTAATTTGATAAATTTTTTTAAATCAATTTAATGGAACCAATGTTACCCATAATTATAATTGTAAAATGAAGGAAAACCAATGGTTGAATTTGAATGCTACTACTATTCAAAAATAGTCTGGAACTTCTATAATTTTATGCATTATATTTTCTCTTAATTATTTAAACTTGAACACTCGCGAGATTCTTGCACCACGTCATCATACGAAACAATATGATTGGTCCGTCGACGTGTCCTGTCTCACATGAAAACTAGTCCTCCTGCAACAGCGAGTTGAATTTATTTTCATTATCGCGCGAGTACGCCTTGAATAGGCGGACTTTTTAGGCGCCGAAGCAAAAAATTTCGGTGCTTTAATATTTTATCTCTCTTTTGTAAGTAATTTTCAAAGCACTCTGCCTCCTGGAAAATTTTTGGTTGGGGGTATTGGTGTTTTTTTAACTAAAAAATAATAGATAAAATATTTATTTTAATTAGAATATCTTATTATATACTATTAAATAAGTTCATGTTCTGAGAATCATTTTCCCATTTTGCTCCTTATATACCTCGCCTGTGTCTCGCTTTGTACAAACTTTTACAGATATAAAAATTTTATTTGAATTTCAAATTGTCTGTCTCTCTGACCGTACAGTATGCCTTTCGTTTCTTTCGTTGGGAGAATTCTCTTCGCCTCTGTGTTCATCCTCTCTGCTTGGCAAGAGTAAGCCCTAGCAGATCTGCTAAACTTACTTTTTTTTTTTTGATCAATTTGTTTGAGTTAGAGTGAGTCTGGTTACTGAGAAAAGCGAGAGAAAGCAGATCAAAACGTATATAAAAAAAAAAGAGATAACGAGGACTGAAAATTGTTTTGATCTTTATTTATTAATATTTACATATAGATTAATGCGTTAGAGTTGCTTGAATTTGTGGCTTGAGGTTGAGATTTTTAAGTTTTTGTTTCTTTTTCTTGTTAAGGAGACGAAAACAGCTGAAGTGAAAACTGAAATAGTAATGAAATTTGTGTGGTTGGTGTGATGTTCATGGTGGATAAATTGGAGATTTTTTTTGTGTGGTTGGTGTGATGTTCATGGTGGATAAATTGGAGATTTTTTTTTTTAACTCTTCTCGTACACTCAATGGATTCATGATCCTTGAGATGTTGGTTTACTATTATTTATTCATAATTCGTTGTTAATGTAACCGAGTTTGTTCTTCATAGATAGGGTTCTATTGAGAACGTCTCTAAAGTTTTTGAGGCTTTGGATCTGACAGTTCCATTTTCCACTGTTATTTATTTTTTTAAGGTTAAATTTAGATTTTGCTAATTCTTTTACATGATCCATACCTTGTAACTACTTTTTGCTATTTAATTTTGTGGAAGTGATATATATATTTTTTTAGGTGATAAATTGGGAGTCCTATGATTTGACTCTGTGCCTTGTACTCAAAACCCCTACTCCTTAAAAACTTTGAGTTAGCCTCGGATACTTTAATAGTAATTTATATTGCTACTTTTATATTGTTTGCTATTTTTACATCTTGAACTGTGCCTGGTCATTGAGGCATTCTGAATTGGCTAATTCCAATATTTTCATAATTGTTAAAGAACCAATGAAGAGAGAAGGTCAGATGTTCGATTGGGATTAAACTGGTTAAATCGAGAAAAATTGATATACATATATACATATATAATTTGATATTTATTATATATATGATGAAAATAAATATAATGTAATTATGGCTAAATTAAGAATCTATATAAAGACATATTTTTTATGGTGTCAATCCAATCATATTAAGTTATAGATTTAGTAAGCTATGAACAATCATTTGTTCAAATATCTACTTACACAATAGGATAACATACAATAGAGTCATAATTTTAGTGTCTGTTAGATTTTGATTTTGATGTAGAATAAAATTGAAAAGAAATTACTGAATTTTTTTAATTTCTTTTAATTCAAAACGCCGTCGTTTTTACTTGATAAAAAGGATTTTGTTTTGATCAAAAATAAAAAAGCTGACCCACGAACAGGAAAAATCAGTCCGGTTTGATTGATTTACCGGTTAATAGGTCAGTTTAATGGTTTTTTAATCGGTTCTTCGAGGACAGGTAAAAAAAAGCTAACTGGATTAGTTTTTGATTCGGTTTTTTATTTTTTCAATTTGACTGATCAGTTCGGTCCGATTTTAATAACCATGATTATTTCTTGTTAGCTTGTTACTCGTAGATGTGTACGTTGTTTTTCTTTTGGTATGAGAATGAATAAAGGTATGTCAATATGAGTAGATATTGTTGAATTCATTTAGAAAAGGATAGTATATTTTTGTTAGATTAAATGGTTGTTATGTAACTACTAATTGTTAAAATAAATGCAATTTTTTTTCTTGATAAATTTTGTGCAGAGCAATTTCTAGATTTTTGAGTTGATAATGATATGAAATGATTAATATTTCTACTTCTATATTGGAGTTTACATTAGTAAGGAGTTGTGTCTACACGCATGCGTGCACACATGAACACACATAAGTATATACAAATTTCCAGGAATAAATGGGATGCTGAATTTAACAGTGTTATTTGTGGTGCATGATTGGTGTGTAGTTTAAGTTAAGAGTTTAATATGTGGAAACACAGTTTTTCTTCCTGGCCAGGGGCACTTCTTAGGGCTGAACCACGTTGTTGCAAAACTAATTTGTACACTTATTTTATTACTTTGCCATTAGATCAAGTAATGCTGATTTTTGTTCTTTTATAACTCCGTTAATTTCCAAAATAACTGATGAAATACGATGATGCCTGATATTTTGACATTTGGTAACTCCTTAATCAAGATTTCATTTGAATGTGTTGATCATACATTTGGTAACTCCTTAATCAAGATTTCATTGGAATGTGTTGATCATTCTGCTGCTTTATGTTTCTTATTTATTTTCTTTATGTGAACAAAATGCTTCTCATGTCCTAAGAAGTGGGAATTAAGATGCATAATTGTTTCTAGTCATAATTGTGAACTTGTTTTGTTCGCTGTTATCTCCATCTTGGATCAACATTGTTATTGTTATTCATAGGTTCAATGATTTTGGTATTGATGGTGGGCCAGCAGCAAAATCCTTAGCACCAAAATTCAAAGTCTTATCAAGACATGTGTCAACTCATACTGGGTTTCAAGTGCCACCTGTTGAAGTGAGCGATGCCTTATTTTTATACTATTTTATTCTGTTTTCTTACGAGTTCTGTTTGAATGTTTCAACTCTTGTGGTTGTTATTTGCAGATGAAGCATGTAGTTGCTGCTGCTATAGCCTTAAAGGGTGTTGGAGGCCTTCTTTTCATTTTTGGCAGTTTTCTTGGAGCCGATCTTCTGGTGTGCATTTTTATACGTTCTTATTTTGAATTGGCAGTTCACTGTGCTGAACCAAATTAAGAATTAACTTATTTCATGTGCAGCTTCTGCACCTGGCAATGGTTACCCCAATATTGTACGACTTCTACAACTATGATGCTGACAAGAAAGAATTTAATCAGCTTTTCACAAAGTTCACTCAGGTTAGCAATTCTAAATCGTTGTGCTAGAGCTTCTCCTAACTTCATGTATTTTCTTAATTCAATTTCTTCTAAGAATTTTTCCTTGTATGCCACTGGTATGTATTTGATAAAAAAAAATAATAATAAATCATTTGTTTATATATTTTGCAGAACTTGGCACTATTCGGGGCATTGCTCTTCTTCATTGGCATGAAGAATTCAATTCTGCGTAGACAACTTAGGAAAAAGGCTCCCAAATCAAAGACGATGTAAAAAAAAAAGAGGAGGAACTATTGAAGATTCGGAGGTTTAGCATTTTTGCCAGCATTTTGATGTTGATTTTGCCAAAGATTAGTTTTGTATGGCTGTATCAGATTTTCCGTAATTAGAGGTTAGGGACCTATAAAAAATTAAAAAGAAGAGGCTTTTTTTAGTTGTTTTGAAGTTCTGCTATTTTTATGCTCTGCCATACATGGCCACGGTTGAGGTTTAGCGGTGATCCATTAATGTCCAATGCTCTTTTGGATTTTGCTGGTATATCTAATTCAAAGAGGAGGCTCTGGCGTGAATGTTGTACATTCGCTCTTACTTTCATGGTAGCAATTTAGGTGTTGACTGCAGTTGCTAGTCTCTTCTGGTATAAGTTTCTGTGAACTGAGCTTAGCTGAACTTGCATGGTTGTGAGTGGCTATTGCGGCTCAATTTTCAGAGTTTACCTCTGGTCATTGTTCTTACAAGCTGCCCCTGCAGTTTTCAATAAATAGTTTCCCCTGGTTATCCATGTTTCCCCACCATATAAAACTGGACTTGGTCATACTGAATGCGAACGTTTTTTCTGCAATTCAATAATGGTGATGATTGATAATTGACTTTTTGTATTTATGAAATTTCTTTAGCTTGGTCAATCTAATCTTATCTTAAGCCGACTTACTGACAATAGCGGACGAAGACGGGTTATCTAATTGTCATACCTTTAAAAAAAAAAAAAAAAAGAAAGTCATATAATAAGCTTGAAATTATTGATTTCAGTTTTTGAAAATAAATAAGGGGCCGATGGACCTATTGTTGAGTATGGCAATAGCTATGGTATGAGAGATTGTTGAATATGACTGTAGTTAAATATTGTGGAATATGGGTATGGTATGAGAGCCCCCATTGTTGAATAAATAGAAAATTTAGTAGCAGGTGGAATTTGTTTGACCGTTTTCTGGGTTTGGTTTATTTTAATTTTTGTGGATGTCATTTTTGATCAAGTGAATTTTGAAAAGATGAAATTTAAAATTATGCTTGAAGGTGTTGATAAAATTCCAAGTTAAGACATTAAAGTCTTAATGTAGCAGTCTTAAGGCCGGCTTAATCCAATCCAAGGATGAAAAAGAGTAGCTAGAACTTTACTTGGCAGTTATATTTGAATTAATTTATAATTGTTCCGAGTCATCTTTCTGATTGCTTTTTGTCCTTTCTGAAAATGCTGATAACAATAGGTTCTCTAACATAGACTATTTGCATCACAAATATCTTTGAAAAGAAATGCATCAATTTAGTAGACTTGTGGACTCCATTGATCAGAATGTTCTATGCATTCTCATGTATTGTACTATTTAGAGAATATTATTTAAATAGCATTCTGAGGTTATCTTACTCAACAAAGAAAATGGACAATTCAATAAATTCTGAATATTGTTGAACAAGTGAATTAAAGGCTTTTGATGACACGAAGCCGGTGTTAAAGGACTTGTTGATGCTGGAATTTCCAAAGTCCCTCGGATTTTCCATCTTCCACCTGATGACTTGGACGAGACTTCTCATGCTGCTGATGCCAAGTTCACTTTTCCTAGCATAGACCTTGAAGGTGCTTACAAGGGTTCAACTCTGCGCAAGGAGATTGTTGAAAACGTACGAAATGCTTCAGAGACCTGGGGATTTTTTGAAGTGGTCAATCATGGGATTCCTGTGACCGTCCTAGAAGAGATGAAGGCCGGCCTAATAGGTTTTACGAGCAAGGTTTTGAGCTGAAAAAACAATTCTACTCTCGTGATTTCACAAGAAAGGTCTTTTACAATAGTAGTTTTGATTTGTATAGTTCAGCATCAACTAATTGGAGGGATACAATCTATATTGAAATGGCTCCTGATCCTCCCAAGCCAGAAGAGTTGCCAGCTGCATGCAGGCAAGTAAATAGAAGTAATTGATCATCAGATAATCATTATTGCAATCATTGGTTGTGGGGAAAAAATGGTTTAAACGAAACTGTCTTTTTGGTGATCTGATAGGCTTAAACTTTTTCTATTACATTCACTTGTCTAATTCTAAATGTTTGCTATTGCTGGTTCTACTATTTTTTGATTTGCAATTGTATGTTTTTCTTAACGATAAGAATTTCCTTAATACAAATTATTTTGCAGAGATATAGTAATGGAGTTCTCCAAGGAAGTAATGAAATTAGGAGATTTATTGGTTGAATTAATGTCGGAGGCTCTTGGTCTGAACCCAAACTACTTGAAAGACATGGATTGCACTGAGGGGCTTGTCATTCTGGGCCATTACTATCCGGCATGCCCCCAGCCTGAATTAACCATAGGTGCAGGTAAGCATGCAGATAGTGACTTTTTCACAGTGCTTCTGCTAGACCATATTGGTGGCCTCCAAGTTCTTCAACAGAATCAGTGGATTGATGTACCTTTTTCTCTAGGTTCTCTGGTGATTAATGTTGGAGATCTTTTGCAGGCAAGTCTTTGAACTTATATTGGCACTTTAAAATTTCCAAAAAAATGACAAATACTGATATAGTTGAGTACACATAAGAAATGCTTACAACTATATCCGTTTGAAGATAAATGTTATGTTGGCTTGTTGCTATCTAAAGTAAGTGATATTGAACTTCTTGTATTATTGCAAATTTTCATTTTTAAGCATGAAGAGGGAAAATTTTCTTTGTCAATTGCCATACTACCAAATTGTGGTAGAAATTTTCATGTTTCCCAATGGCTACGAGTAACATTTTTTCTTTCTGATTTTTCAGCTCATTACCAATGACAAGTTTGTAAGCGTTGAGCATAGGGTGCTGGCAAACCGTATTGGACCGAGAATATCTGCGGCTTGCTTCTTCACCACAAATTTTATTCCTAAATCAAGACTTTATGGTCCTATTAAGGAGTTAGTCTCAGAGGAGAATCCAGCAAAGTACAGGGAAACGACCGTGACAGAGTACATTAACCACTACAGAGCAAAAGGAATTGATGGTACTTCTGCTCTGATGCATTTCAAGCTTTGAAATTTAGGAATGGAAATGGTGTTGTGAATGATAATTAGGGGTTTTAAGACAATTACTACTTTTATGAACTTTGTTTATTGTTGAACCTTGGGAATGCAAATGGTGTTTGAATGATAACAAGCGTTTTTATGATAATTGTAACCTTTATGAACTTTGTTACTATTATGAAACCTTTTCACAGTGTCTGTAATTTCAATTTCCTGCACAGCACCTGTGATTTAAGCAATATAGACATTATATGTGAATGATCCTATTTGGCTAAACCAAATTGAAACAACATGTCTTCTTCTGCTTCATTAAAAAATGAAGCTACCTCCAAAGGGAGGAGAATCCAAGATGCTGGAGGCCAATGAAGAAAAAACCCAACTCCAAGATATGAAGCCCATGCTCCAGAAAATATCCAACAAATGTTATTAGAGCGAATATGGCTTAACTGCTCAGAAAGAGAATCTGGAGACTTGTGTGGAGATGAAAGCTAAAGTGAATAACCAAACAAAAAAAAAAATAGCAAAGAGGTTGCATTTGGAGCCGGTTGTGTACCAAGAGCCTAATTAAAGATGGACCATGGACAATTGGAAGATAATAGATCCTCTGAGCCGAAGAAAGAATCAGTTAAGTTTGTGGCAAGATAAAAAGGGCTGATGGACTACAAGACAAATAAGAGCTAAGTTCGACCCAAGTAATATGAGCCTAATGACAACTAAGCTATGAAGTAGGCCTGATTGCATTGAAAGGGCGTGTGGGAGATGAAATCCCACGCGAGAAAAAGAAAGAAACAAAAGTGACATACAAGTTAAATGCTTCAAAAATTTTGTCAAGCCAAACGAAGAAGAAATGCCCATAAATGAAGCAAGCCTCCAGCAGCTGAAAACTCTTACCCAATGACCAAAAAAATGAAGCAGCATCCAAATGAAGGAGAATCCAAGATCCTGGAGGCCCAATGAAGAAAAATCCCAAGCTTCGAAACCCATGGTCCAGAAGAAATCCAACCTCTTCATTTGGTATTATGCAAAAAATGGCGAAACTGATAAAGACATCTTAAAATATGAGTCTAAATCCTGTTAAAATCCAAAATTATTAAATCTAGTCATATCAATAGTTGCGTGTTGATTTATTCTACATAAAATATTTCCTTCAGGATAGGGGGCTCTAGTGGTTACGTAGATCTTCTGCTCATTTGTTAATAATTCAACACTTCAGTTTGACATTTTAAATTTTATTACATTTTGGTTGTACAAACCCTGTAATTGCTAATTTTGAAGTAGTGGAACTAAAATATAGGAAATTTTTTAGTTTTTTTTAGTTTTGCAATTAATTAGTTATTATAAGATAACATGAAATTGATGTCAATTGTCAAGTAACAAGCTTGTTAGTGGTGAGTGAACCGCACAGGATCCAGATTCCAGAGTATAGTGGCTACTTTCTTTCCACATTTTTTTAAAAATCCAAAATGAAGACTTCGTGGCTGTGGAGTGTGGACCTATCGATTAAAGAGTTTTCAGCAACAATAATAATGGAAAAGGCATAATTGCACCTTTTTTAGGAGCTAGTATGATAATGTAAGATTATTCCATTAGTATGCAATAGGACCTTAGTCTTTGTAACTCTAATTTTTTTTTTTTTAAATAAGTATTTTAATTCTCATTTTAAAGTTGATAATATTGAATTATATTTCAAAATTCATAATTATACTTTTTAATATATATATTATCTATGAATTAATCATAAAATTTCACGTAGAAAATTAATCATAAATATAAATATATCTTATCATTTAAATCACATTTAATTGGTATTAACTCTATATATTTCTTTCAGCTGATAAAGATGGCTATCTAACATAGCTTGTGAGTTTTCCACCCAATCCATCAAATCCAATAATTGCATCTCTGAGTAAATTTCTATCCCACCCAGCTTGTCGTATACTATACACGTCACTTCTGTCATAAATGACTAGAAATGCACAAGAGGCTGCTAAATGCCTTATAACAACTTGCTTTGCATTCAAACCAGATTACCGGATAAAGAAAAATGGACTCTAAAATAAAGTCTGAATATTGTCGAACAAGTGAATTAAAAGCTTTCGATGATACAAAAGCCGGTGTTAAAGGACTTGTTGATTCTGGAATTACTCAAATACCTCGTATTTTCCATCATTCTCCTCATCAGTCAGACAATATTTCACATACTGCTGCTGATGATAAGTTCACTTTACCTGTCATAGACCTTGAAAGTGTCGATAAAGGTTTAGCTTCTCGTAAGGAGATCGTCGACAAAGTGAGAAATGCATCAGAGTCTTGGGGATTTTTTGAAGTAGTGAATCATGGGATTCCTGAGAAAGTTCTGGAGGAGATAAAAGATGGTGTTCGTAGGTTTTACGAGCAAGATATTGAGTCGAAAAAGGAATTCTACTCTCGTGGTGATCTTGCGAAAAAGGTAGTGTACAATACTAACTTCGATTTGTATACTGCACCAGCAGCTAATTGGAGAGATACAATTGCTTTACGAATGGCTCCTGATCCTCCCAACCCAGAAGAGCTGCCAGCTGCATTTAGGTAGGCATTTATAGCCGTTCTTTTCTGTCGATTTATATCAGAAATATAGTTTACTCAATATTTTTTTTTTTTGTACAGGGATATAGTAATTGAGTACTCCAAGGAAGTAATAAAATTGGGAAATTTACTATTCGAATTATTATCAGAGGCCTTGGGTCTGAACCCAAATCACTTGAAAGAAATGAATTGTGCGGAAGAGCTTACTGTTCTAGGCCATTACTATCCAGCATGTCCCCAGCCAGAATTAACCATGGGAGCAACCAAACATTCAGATAATGACTTCCTCACTGTGCTTCTTCAAGACCATATCGGCGGCCTCCAAGTTCTGCACCAGAATCAGTGGATCAATGTTCCTCCCACACCAGGGGCTCTAGTGGTTAACATTGGAGATCTTCTACAGGCAAGTCTTGTTACGAAATTAACCAAAACATTTGAACCCATTTTTGCTAATTCCATGAGCTATTTTAATTAAGCTAAGATAATGTTTTATGGTGATTTTCCATTTCAGCTGATATCAAATGACAAGTTTATAAGCGTTGAGCACAGGGTGCTGGCAAATCGTATAGGACCAAGAGTATCTGTGGCTTGCTTCTTTAACGCAGCTCTAATGTCAAAACCCAGACTTTACGGACCTATAAAGGAGTTAATATCACAAGAGAATCCTCCCAAGTACAGAGAAACCACAGTTAAGGAATTTCTTTCCTACTTCATAGCTAAAGGCCTTGATGGAACTTCTGCTCTGCTGCATTTCAAGCTCTGAAACTTATGAGCATAAAAACTTAGTTATGAATTTTGTTTATAATGATTCTGAACATTTTTTATAGAATTGATCATAGTAATACCAATCTTTGTAACTCTAGTCTTTAGAATCTAAGGTAAAATAAACCTTCTTTTTTTTTTTTATAATCTTTATGCTATTGAGAATATGCAGCCTAATTAACAAAATATATGTATATTATATCAAAAGAAGCCGTCAATATTCCAAATCTATCACCAGGTTCGTGGCAGCTTTTGTCCTCTTCACTTAAGCTTTCAATCTATTAAAGTTATATATGCTTTAGAAATTTCATGAAAGACGAAAAAGGACAAAAGAAAAAATCGATTCAAATCTATGAGTATGAGAGTCCAGCGGTAGGCGTTTTGGTAAAACCGGACAAAGCTCTTTTGTTTTGTTATTTATTTTGCCTTTCGTCGTTTCGTTTTTTATTGTCGTCGAATGATCTGTAATTTTCTGGATTTGTGGGCTTCATTGTCTTTGAATGACTATGCTGTCAAATGAAACGACAATTAGGATGACAGTAATTATGGGACCCACTATCTTCTCTATTGTTTGAACTTTGAACTAAGCACGGCTTTTTTGACAAAAGTCTTGCCCTTGTGGTCTTCCGCTTCTTCCTCTCTTCATTTGGTATGATGCATAAAATAATGATGAGAAATTATATAATACAATAATAATTTTAATTAGATATTTTTATGTGAAATGATAAGTTTATATAATAATAATAATAATATTATGTGTTATAATAATTAAAGATTAAATTTTTTTAATATTAATTTATTATTTAATTAATTTGTCATTATTATAATATATATTATTATCACATACACTTACTATTTCATTTCGCATACGAAGTTCAGTTAAAATTATTTTTTATATTATATAATTTGTCATTGATGACATTTTAAAATATGTCTTTATAGGGTATAAATTTTATTTTAAAATAAAATTTTGAATATGTCATTTTAAAAAAAATTATCATGTCTAATTTTTTTTTTTTTTTTAATTTCAAAACTACATTTTAATTTAATCACCTAAATATTTAAAAAATTATTTAATATTTTTTAAATTTTAAAATATAGTTATATGACTATTTTAAGTAGATACAAATATTCTTTAAATATCTTTATAAAATCCAAAGTTATCCAAACTTGATGTTTGAATCGGTGCTGTACTTAGATTTATTCTACATACTAATATCAGATGCACAAACGAGTATTTTTTATTTATTTTTAATTAATTTTTATAAATTATATTTTTTAAAATTTTAAATTAATATTAAATTAAAAAAATATGTGATTGTATATAAAATAAAATTAAATAATTATAATTATAATAATAGTAAAATATATATAAATATATATATGCAGAGCTAAGAGAGCCATTACCTTTTTATTTAACGCGTAGACTAGATGTATATATATAATTTTGATTTAATTTAATTTGAAATTAAAGAAAAATACTAAAATTATAAATTAAATTAAATTTTTAATTTATTCTATTTTTCAAATCAAATAAATTGTGAAATTATCATTTTTAATTTAATACGATTTGATCGATTGAGATATCTAACTTTGCTTATTTTATATAATATAAGTTTATGTCATAATTACGGCCTAAAATAATAAATTCAAGTTTTATAGATAATATTGAACTAGATTTTATTAATTATTTTTTATTTTTATATATTTTGGATTTGGTTTTGTTTCTTACTAATTGACGTGCTAGATTAACCATTAAAACAAACACAGAGACATAATGGAGCTTTAAAAAGCACAGTATTTCATTAGAAAGAGCTGCTTATTTTAGTAGTGAAAACAAAAGGAAAAACATATTTCTTTTTGAATCTTCATTTTCAACATACAAATTCATTACATTAAAATTTTCCTCCCCTACATATTTGTTACATGCAATACCAACTATTTATACTAGTACAAAAGATAGCTTAAATCTCAAAGTAATCACCTACTTTCATCACAAGCATTCCTACCCCATATATGTCCTAACTTTATGCTTAAAATAAGGTAAGCCTCAGACTTAAACTATTACATCAAAACACTAAAATCAGTAAAATATCTCATTCTCCCACAGAACCCAAATCACTTTAAATAAATGGATTGTGCCGAAGGGCTTTTTGTTCTTTGCTATTACTATACAGCATGTACCCAGCCAGAATTAACCATGGGAACAACCAAACTTGCAGGTACTAGCTTCCTCACTGTGCTTCTTCAAGACCATATCAGCGGCCTCCAAATTCTACAGTAGAATCCATGGATTGATGTTCCTTCGCTTTAATGGTTAAGCTTTAGTAATTAACTTTGGAGATCTTCTGCAGGCAAGCCTTGCTACTAAATTAACTAACAAATTTGAACCCATTTTTGCTAATTCCACGGGCTATTTTAATTAAGCTAGGATAATGTTTTGTGCTGATTTTTCTTTTCATAACAAATGACAAGTTTATAAGCATTGAGCATAGGGTGCTGGCAAATCGTATTCGACCAAGAACATTTGTGGCTTGCTTTTTAATCAATCCTTTTATGTCAAAACCGACACTTTATGGACCAATGAAGGAGTAGTTGTCACAGGAGAATCCTCCCAATTACAGAGAAACCACAGCTAAGGAAATTGTTTCCTACTTCAATGCTAAAGGCCTTGATGCAACTTCTGCTCTGAAGCATGTCAAGCTCTGAAACCTATGAGCATGTAATCTTAGTAATGGATTTTGTTTACAGTATGAATATTTTGATTATAGAATTGATCATGGTTATTGCCAATCTTTGTCAGTCTAGTGTTTATCATTTAAGGTAAAATAAACCTTCTTTTTTATCAGCATGCTATTGAGAATATGTAAGAAATTTGAAATCAGAATGTATGAAAGTGAGTTTGAAATCGTGATAGAGCCTAATTAACAAAAAAAAAAAAAAAAAGAGGAAGAAATCATTTCCAAGAAGTCATTAGTCATGGATCTTCAATTTTGCAGCCTCTGCTGCACTTCAAGCTCTGAAAACATAGTCATGAGAGAAGGTGTTAGCTTTGCAATTTTCACTTCTTCTGGTACTTTCTCTCTCTCTGCAACTTTGTTGTTTTTTCTGGTAACTGTTTGGGGGCCTAGTTTTGCGAAGTTTCCAAGGTTATCAACAACAATGTTTGCAGATTCTACCATTTTCGTACTGTTTCAACTTTCATACGAGGTAAAGCTATTTTCCCAATCTTTTTGCTTTGTAATTATGCAACCCCATTTTGGATTAGAACCCAATAATTTCCCCTTCTTTGTTTGAATTTTTCCCTAATTTATTGATTTGATTGCTCATCACATGTATAATTTATACGCAACTACACAAAATAAACGCTAAGAATCAAGTATGAATCATCAGAAAACCTGATTTTCCCTTCTAATTTGGATTCTTGTAAGAAACTTCCTTATAACAAATAAAATGTCTCCCACCGGGTATTGATGATGAATTGCACCTGTGTGCCTACTGCCTTGGCTGGAGAAAGGTCGCTTACAAACAAAGAAAAGAAGGATCAGAGCTCCGGAGATATCCTGGCAGAGAGAGAGATATCCTGGAAAAGAGACTCGGATGCCCGAGTCAGCAGGTTAAAAAGAGATAAATGTTAAGAGAGGGAGAGTTCGGAGAGGGAGAGCCCCTTCCTTTATTTTTCTTTATCCAGACTGGGTGCATAAATTTATCTTATACATTCAATTAATTAGTGATAAATATTTTAATTAATATGACTTTTTTATTTTATTTTTTTCTCAATAAAATATTCATATCCTTATGTCATTTTTGTTTCATATATTTTTATCTTATTGGAGAAGTATATACTTTCGATTTATACAAGTATTTTCCATTTATTTATAAAGAAAATGAGATGGAGGTTATTTTTATCCCATATCACTTCCCATTCACATTTTCCCAATACTTAATGCATTTAATTTAGGGAAGGAGCCAATCTGCAATGTACAAATTTTACCAACAGGAAAATAATGACCCAGATTTCACAAGGTATTACTGAGGTATTTGCTCGGAAATTTCCATTCTGACCACTACTTTAAATACAATGCAAACCTGCTGCTAGCAGTAACTCTTACTGAGTAGCTCGTTCGCCAAAATCTCCAGAAGCCCAATCTTGGTGGAGGTAATTGTAGTCAGAATTGTAACTTCCTTTTCTTCTTCATTTTCTTTGCCATGGACTGAACATGTTTGATAATTTGCAGCTCCTCTCCTAAGACTATCTTAATGGCATTGGAATCCAATGGTGCAAAGCAGTCCTTGAAGTCTGGATCAATGGATCCTAACCCACAAATAGATAATGCACATGTTCCCAACAAAAGAAGATTTCACATTGTTAGTGCTCCTCTAGTTCTAGCAGAGTTAGTTCCTTCAGCTTTTGGTGGCAATGGTTCACTGATTCCTAGTCCTGCATCCTTATTTGAGAGTATCCACCCTAGTGTTAAGGACATTGCTGCGGTCTTGGTTTTCTATTTAGCTCTTGGCACCTTATGTTTTTCCTTTGTCCTTGATGATATTAAAGGGCAGAAATCAATTCCATTGCTTGATGCTATGTATTTCTCTGTTCTGACTCTGACCACTGTAGGATATGGGGACCTTGAGCCTAATAGTACTTCTGTCAAGATACTAGTCATTATCTTTACTTTTCTAGGGATGGCACTTATGGGATTAATCATGAGAAAAATAGGAGACTACTTGGTAGAGAAGCAGGAAAAAATGCTGGTTAATGCCCTAAGTAACAAGCAAGAAAAAGGCGGCCCATCTAAAATCATAGAGGGTATGGGAATTAGCAAAGAAATGTTCAAGTGCCTTATAGCCATGGGCATTCTTTCAGGATTTATGATGATTGGAACCATGTTCTTATTTGTAATTGAAGATTTGGGCATGATTGATGCCTTGTTTTGTGTCTGTTCAACCGTCTCGACCCTAGGTTATGGAGATGAGAGCTTCTCAACTGGATTTGGGCGTTTTTTTGGTATATTTTGGATACTGTCCACTACTCTTGGTATGGGCCAGTTTTTTCTCTATGTTGCTGAGGTATTCGTTGAAGGCAGACAAAAGGCACTAGTTAACTGGATTCTTAACGGGAGGATGACCAATCTTGATCTTGAAGCCGTTCATGTTGATAATGATGGAGTTGCTGGGTAAACTAATTGTGCATAATTTTTCCCCTAGATTATCCTTTTGATTCTTTTATTCATATTGTTCATTTGTTTGTTATATCAATATCTTGCACTGATTCTGTACTTTCCTGGAGTTCATAGGGCTGCCGAGTTCATCATATCAAAGCTTAAAGAGAAGGGGAAGATTAGCCAAGAAGATATCACAAGAGCAGTGAAAGAGTTTGAGGATCTTGATGTTGACAAATCTGGATTCTTGTCAGCATCTGATTTAGTGCTTGCTAAAACAACTCAAACAAAGAGGTGAATTGATTCTTCAGGAAGTGTTTCTTGGCTTTGTAGAATTATATAAAATATATATAAGAAATAGTTACAACTATATCTATGCAAAGCAATTGATATTGAACTTGTTATGTTGTTTCAACCTTTCATTTTTTGGCATGAAAATTTTCTTCATCAATTGCCATGCAAACACATTATGGAACTAATTTTTGGCTTGCTATGGCTAAAATTACTAAATTTTCTGCTCATAACAAATGACAAGTTTGTAAGTGTCGAGCATAGGGTGCTGGCAAACCGTGTAGAACCAAGAATATCTATGGCTTGCTTTTTTTACTACAACACTTGTCAGAAAATCAAGAATCTATGGTCCTATTAAGGAGTTGCTTTCAGAAGATAATCATGCAAAATACAGAGAAGCAACAGTGAAAGAATGCAATGATTACTACATAGCAAATGGCCTTGATGGGACTTCTGCTTTGTTGCCTTTCAAGCTTTGAAACTTAGGAATGGAGAAAGTGTTATCAGGATGAAAAGGGTTTGTAAGCTGATTGACACATTTGTTGAATTTGCTAATACTGTTAAAACGTTTTCTAAAGAGTGTTCGTGTAATTTAAGCATTCCCGCAGAATAAAGGAATTGTGATTTAAGTACTTATGTAAGACATTATGTGAATGGTCCTATTTAACTATGCCCAATGGCCATTCCTCTGCATCTGGTTCTTTATTTTTATCTTCTTAATTTTGTGTTGGTGCAGAAAATGGTATAGCTTATATGACCTTCTAATGATGTGTATTCTTCTAGAATCCAAAACAGTGGATACAACTTATCATAAACTAAACAGGAAATTTGCTTTCATCCTCTGTTACATTCAGTTTGCCCCTGTTTTGATATCCAATAATTTTGAAAAAATTCAATTCAATTTTTCCAATTTGAAATTTTATTTTATTTTATTTTAATTTAGTAATAAGTAGTATGTTAAATCAATCACTTTAATTTAATATTTCAATCACGAATCAATTTTTAATAAGTAGTATGTTAAATCAATCACTTTAATTTAATATTTCAATCACGAATCAATTTTTACACGGTATGTGAAGTCCATATTTCTTGTCTAATGAAATATATATCATTTACAAAATTACAATCTCAAAAATGTTATTTTTAATTAAAAATGAAGAAATAAATAGAAAAATAAAATATTTTAAAATTGATTGTGATTGAAAATTTGACTAAATATAAGATAATAATAATTAAGAAAAAATAAATTAATTTAGAACAATTTTAACAAATTATTTAATTTAATTCAACTTCATCAATAAAATATTAAATTAAATTAAAATAAAGTCTGCCACTCTTTTTTTTGGGGGGGGACTACTCAAGCTGTGATTTATCTATACTTCGAAAAACACGTAATTTTGAAAACTCAGGCATTTTGCTGTCTCACATAAAACGACCAAGCGTATTTATTTAGTCGTTTACGCTAAAGGTGTCGTTTATACCTAATTTGGATGTTCTATTTTGCAGCCTCTGCTGCACTTCAAGCTCTGAAAAACATAGTCATGAGAGAAGGTATTACCATTGCAATTTTCACTTCTTTTGGTACTCTCTCTCTCTCTGCAACTTTGTTGTTTTTTCTGGTAACTGTATTGGGGCCTAGTTTTGCGAGGTTTCCAAGGCTATCAACAGCACAACAATGTTTACGGATTCCACCATTTTCGTACTTTTTCAACTTTCATACGAGGTAAAGCTATTTTCCAAATCTTTTGCTTTGTAATTGTGAAACCCCATTTTCCCATAATTTCTCCTTCTTTGTTTGAATTTTCTTCCCTAATTTATTGATTTGATTGCTCATCACTTGTATAATTTATACGCAACTGCACATAATGAACACTAAAAATCAAGTACAAATCATCAGAAAACCTGATTCTCCCTTCTAATTTGGATTCTTATAAGAAACTTCCCATTCACATTTTCCCAATACGCAATGCATTTAATTTAGGGAAGAAGCCAATCTGCAATGGACAAATTTTACCAACAGGGTAATAATGACCCAGATTTCACAAGGTATTAGTGAGGAATTTGCTGGGAAATTTCCCAACTGAACACTGCTTTAAATACAACTCAAACCTGCTGCCAGCAGTAACTCTCACTGAGTAGCTCCTTTGCCAAAATTTCCAGAAGCCCAATCTTGGTGGAGGTAATTGTAGTCAGAATTGTGACTTTCCTTTTCTTCTTCATTTTCTTTGGCATGCATTGAACATGTTTGTTAATTTGCAGCTCTTCTCGTAAGACTATCTTAATGGCATTGACATCCAATGGTGTAAATCAGATGTCTGGATCAATGGATCCTAACTCACAAATAGATAACGCATATGTTCTCAACAAAGGAAGATTTCGCATTGTTGGTGCTCCTCTAGCTCTAGCAGAGTTAGTTCCTTCAGCTTTTGGTGGCAAGGGTTCACTGATTCCAAGTCCTGCGTCCTTGTTTGGGAGTATCCACCCTAGTGTTATAGAAATTGCTGTAGTCTTGGTTGCCTATTTAGCTCTTGGCACCTTATGTTTTTCCTTTTACATTGATGATCTTAAAGGGAAGAAATCAAGTCCAATGCTTGATGCTATGTATTTCTCTGTTGTGACGCTAACCACTGTAGGATATGGAGACCTCGAGCCTAATAGTACTTCTGTCAAAATACTTGCCATTATCTTTGCCTTTCTAGGGATGGCACTTGTTGGATTAATAATGAACAAAATAGGAGACTACTTGGTAGAGAAGCAGGAAGTAATGCTGGTTAATGCCCTAAGTAACAAGCAAGAAAAAGATGGCCCATCTAAAATCATAGAGGGGATGAGGATTAGCAACGAAATGTTCAAGTGCCTTATAGCCATGGGCATTCTTTCAGGGCTTATGATGATTGGAACCATGTTTTTATTTATAATTGAAGATTTGGGCATGATTGATGCCTTGTTTTGTGTCTGTTCAACCGTCTCGACCCTAGGTTATGGAGATGAGAGCTTCTCAACTGGATTTGGGCGTTTTTTTGGTATATTTTGGATACTCTCCACTACTCTTGGTATGGGCCAGTTTTTTCTCTATGTTGCTGAGGTATTCGTTGAAGGCAGACAAAAGGCACTAGTTAACTGGATTCTTAACTGGAGGATGACCAATCTTGATCTTGAAGCCGTTCATGTTGATAATGATGGAGTTGCTGGGTAACTAATTGTCCATAATTTTTCCCATAGATTATCTTTTTGATTCTTTTATCCATATTGTTCATTTGTTTATTATGTGAATATCTTGCACTGATTTTGTACTTTCTTGGAGTTTATAGGGCTGCCCAGTTCATCATATCAAAGCTTAAAGAGAAGGGGAAGATTAGCCAAGAAGATATCACAAGAGCAGTGAAAGAGTTTGAGGATCTTGATGTTGATAAATCTGGATTCTTGTCAGCATCTGATTTAGTGCTTGCTAAAACAACTCAAACAAAGAGGTGAATTTATTCATCTGGAAGTGGTTTTTGGCTTTGTAGAATTATATATATATATATATATATAATGTCATGTAATGTAAGTTATTTTATTAGTTTTTCTGTCAGTCACTTTTGTTGATGTCCCTCTCCTACATTGGAGATCTTCTAGAGACAAGAATTTGAATTTATATTTTTATGGGAATATCTGTTGTTTTCTATTTTTAAGATATCCTCAGCTATTTTTTTTCGAGTTTCAGTGCTGCGAAACAAATTGTGGAATAAATTTTTGTTATTTTTC
This sequence comes from Aleurites moluccanus, assembly GCA_948193065.1. NCBI lineage: Eukaryota > Viridiplantae > Streptophyta > Magnoliopsida > Malpighiales > Euphorbiaceae > Aleurites > Aleurites moluccanus. The sequence goes on from CANXYC012863286.1 coordinate 20,965, forward strand.
TTACCTAAAGCAGCATTTCATGTCTGTTCACCTAAGCTTAAATTAGTGCAACTAGCTGTGGATTTTCATCCTATATTTTTTGTTTAACTTGTATTCTTTAAAAATATTTTAACATACTTTGAATTATTATTATTATTTTATTAATTTTTTTTTTTTTTTTTTTTTTTGAAATGTTAATATAAAGAAATATATAGACTAACCGAAAAAAAAAATGTTATATGCATCTAAGTTTTACTTGTGATAGGGTAATTCCCTTGAAAAACCATAACTTCACGCCGGCTCGGACCAATTGGGAATACCCTTACCCCTAGGTGCACTGGAAAATTTTTATTGTGGGGCTTATTTTATATACTCAATATGATATTTTAATTAATATAATTTTTTTTAGTGAAATGATATTAATATTATTTTTTGTTTCATGTGTTATTATCTTATTGAATTGATGTATATTTCTACTGTAGATAAAATTTTTCTGATGCACCAAATGATCAAAAATATATTTTCTATTCTTTTGATTTTTCAAAACTGAATTTTGAAAAAGTGGCAAAAATCCTGGTGTATAATGTTAATTTTTTAAAATGAATATTAAAATTATGATTTTAAATTTAATTATTTTCATAAATATTTTTCATTTAAATGTAATTATTGTATTTTTTTAATGAAATATAATAATGTATTATGTATTACTTATTATAATGGATTAAGTTTCAAAATATTTTTTATTATGTATTTTTTTTTATAGAGAAACGAATTTTCGCCTCTCACTTGAATTTCTAGGTGCAATCAATTTGCTTCTTTAATTTGTCTTTATCTTGATCATAATACATTATCTTCTTCTTTCAATTTAACTCTGCCATTGCTGGTCCTGAGGTTGAACAGCATCAAAGAATCCAAGATTCATCACCTTTTTTTTATCAACCACCATATGCCTCCATCAAGACTTCACTTCCTGTGGATTCCAATAAGTTCCTTTTTTCTTTGATCGACCTCCAAGGCCTAAATCAAGATTTAATCCGACGCAAGGAGGTTTTTGACAGAATTCGAAACGTGTCAGAGTCTTGGGTGTTTTTTCAAGTAATCATCACGTACGGCATTCCTGTGAGTGTTCTTGAGGAAATGAAAGATGGGATTCAAAGGTTTTACGAACAAGATATTGAGCTCAAAAGAGAATTCTACACTCGTCACTATTCGAAAAAAGTTGTATATAATGCCAATTTCGATTTGTTTACTGCACGGACATAACTTTTTTTTTCTTAATGGCTCCTGATTATCCCAAACCAGAAGACCTGCCAGCCATATGCAGGTACTTGGAGAGATATATACCATTTCCCCCCAAAAATTCTCACCTCCTTTGCCAGAAGTTAGTTATTTTATAGAGATATACTGCAAGGAAGTAACAAAATTGGGAAAATTACTACTAAAATTGTTATCAGAGGCTCTTGGTCTGAACACAAGACTTGAAAGAAATGCATTGTCCTAAAGGACTTGCTGTTCTTTGCCATTACTATCCGGCATGTCCCGAGCCAGAATTATCCTTAGGCACAGGCAAGCATACTGACAATGACTTCCTCACTGTTCTTTTTCAAGATCATATGGTGGACTTCAAGTTTTGCATCAAAATCAGTGGGTTGATGTCCCTCCCACACCAGGGGCTCTTGTAGTTAACATTGGAGATCTTCTAAAGGCAAGGCCTTCAAGCCTCTTTACTTATTGGGAAGTTCAAATTTTTTCTGTGAATTACTTGCATTCGTTGCTCTGTTTTTTTCAGCTAAATTGTTATTGATTCTTATTATCATTGATCATTCATATTGTTATTGATTCTTATTATCATTTGATCGTTCATATTGTTATTGATCTTTTGTATTTATAAAATATGAATTAATTAAATAATTTTAAAGAAATTATTTATAAAAATTTAATTTTGAGAGATCAATTATAAATTTTGAAAGACTAATTAAAAATTAAACTAATTATATAAGAGTGATATAAATATTTTGAAGCAGGTTGTTAGAATCAAGATTCCTGTTTGTCCCCAAATTATGTGACAGAGTATAAAGGAGTTGAAACTCATCATAAGATAAGAGGACAATTTTAGATTATCAATCACATTCACAATTCCTATTGTTTGCATTTTCAACTCTAATAATTCATTTATGGGGTAGCTATATATCAAAACCATTTCTCTATGAGAAAATGAACCCTTACCCCTTCCTTAATTTAGGTTAACGTTAAAATCAATGAACCTTTGCCATTTGCTCACCCATTTTTGTTCTTTCTGTTTTCATTTTTTAACTTCAAATGTCTCTCTAGTTCAACTCAATTTCAAGTAAAAAAAAAATGTAGAGAATGTTTAGCATTGAAATTGAAATTATTTTATCTGAAAAAGTATCATTTTAAATATTATTTGAAAAAAAAATAAAGATTAATATTTAAGTGTGGAGTTTTTATAATTAGAATTTATAATATTCTCTAATCAATTATTTTTAATATAATATTATCTTTTACTCAGTTTGAATGATATTACCAAATAGAAAACAAAATTAGTAATATAAGATATGCAGCTAATAAGTATACTTTCTATTATTCATGGAAATAAATAAGCCATAATTCTCATCAAATTAATGAAAACTGGTGGATAAAAAAATTCAAACCAAAAACTCTCCACAAATTTCATTGAAAGGCATGAGAAAATTAATTAGACAAATAATTATTCTTGGTTAATATTAATTATTTGATAATTATTTATTAGTTGTTAATAATATATAATTAAGTCACACAAATCAAATTACCTTTCAAAGGCATTTCAATTCATTTTTTTTTCCATTATTGGCTCAATGCATAAATAAATTTAGAAATAAGAACAGTTTTATGATTAATAAATTTAAACATGCATGAAAATAGTTATCTCACCCTCACGTCGTCACGCCAAACACTCTAAATTAATCTGATAGTGTTTAGTTTAACATTTTTTTTAATTAATTAAACTCTAATTAAAATTTATATTTATATTTTCACGGTTTTTAAAGATGGCTAATCTTCCCTTTACATAAAGATTTATGTAAATAAAAAGTAAGAGATATAGGGGGACAAAACCCAAAATATTACATTACTGACAATGCTTTCAAATAATAAAAGAATGTTTGGTCTACTCAAAATATATATGAAACACAATTTTAAAATTTAAAAAATATTAAATAATTTTTTAAATATTTAAATAATTAATTTAAAGTATTATTTTAAAATTTTAAAATAAAAAATAAATAAATATAATAATTTTTTTAAAATATTATTTTTAAAATATAGATTTTAACCAAACCCCATCCAAATCTAGCGGTATTGGGTGATTAAACATAAAGTGTTGTCTGAATCTTTAAGAATGTTTTTCACACTTTAGTAGCATTAGTACTTCTTTAATTACTTTTTTTTTTCAATGATTGAATAAATAATTATTATTATGTCCCATCTTTGAACTCAATACAAAGATTTGACCTTACACCTAACTAATAATCCATTTAAAAAATTTATACTTCATTTAATTTCATATAATTATGTGAATATATTTTGCAGTGTTATTCAATTTTGGAAATTGAAATTGAAATCAAGCAGGGATAAGAGTTTTCTATACACCAAATCAATGATAAATTAGTACTTTAAATTAATTATTAATATATTTATTATTTTGTCTAGTGTAAAAATATTAATAACTTTTTTATATTCACATATAATTTTTATATTAAATCTGACGTATATTTTAAATATAATTAAATATTTTCCAATAAATATATAATTATGTATAATAATTTTTATTGTATAATAATTTTTATGATTTTGATTTAAATTAATAAATTAAATTAATATTTAATTAATTAATATTTCTTTTTAATTAATAAAATTCATAATATTAATTTATAAAAATTTTCCCAATAGTAAAGTCAGATTTAACAGTAATTATTATTTGTTTTACACTGAAATAATTGACTGAAGAGACACATTTTCTGTTTACACCCAAATAAGTATTTTATATATATATATATATACTAATTTTACAATTATTACTTTGTTTTTGTTTGCATTTATAGAGATGAAACTGCTGAGTTAATATCATTCTGCATATATACTAATTATTTACATTATTAAACACTAATTTTTAACTTTATTAAGTGGTATTTTAGTTTAACAATAAATTTTAAATCATTACAGAATGGATGTTGAACCTAAATTTTCTATTGTTGTAACATGTCTTTTTGGATACTACATTAAGAAAAGGTTAGTGGAGAAGTTGGACATAAAATCATCAAGTAGAACCCCTCTTACTTGATAGTGGTTCACTTTACTATCTTAAGGACTACGCACTAAGACACGACCTTTCATTGATAGTTTTCTTTCATTTTGAATTATCCAAAGCTATTAATTATTATTAATCAAAGCATATGCTATATTAATAAAATGTAAAAAATATAAAACAAATTTTATATAAATAATATGATATAGATTAATATAATTAATTTTTCAATCACTAAAATAAAATATTTTTTTTTATAATATGATTAAAAAACTAATATATTTCATTAAATAATTATTTTATAATTATATTTTATTTAAAATAATAAATTTAATGAGTGATTTTAGAAAAATTGATAAATAAATAAATAATGGCCTCTTGCACTGAGATACAAAGAGAAAAGGCATTGGTTTGAAAATTGACAAAAATGGCGTCAAATAACAACATAATATGAAATTGGCTTAACTTCTTCCCGGCAATTTTATACCGGATCTGCTCACGCTAGATGACCGATAATAATAATAATTTAGTTGAAATTGCGTACCGTTGTTTGTTAAATAGTCACTTTTTTTTTTTTTTTTTTTATATTTTATATTTTGCGTTTCAATGTCTCTCTACAGTTCGCTTTACCTGTCTCCGTTATTTTAATCGTCTCTTTCTTCAACTGTTTTTTCATGTCCTCTGCTCTCTCTCTCTTTCCATTTTTTGCTTTTCTTACAATTTTTTACTTACCCAGATAAATTTTTTTTCCTTAAATTGTTTTTATTTTTTTTTTTGGGGTAACTCTTTTCGCCCCCTTCTTCTCAGTAAAGATTGATCTTTGGAGTTGAAAGATCTTTACTTTTCAGTTTCTGGGTGATTTCGGGAGATGGGTGTGTTCATGGATCAATTCAGAGGTTGAAATTTTACTAGGTTTGGTGGAGGCTGCAAAAAGAACAAAGAAAAAATGAAGGACTTTGCTGGGACTCCAGGGACTTTGACTGCGCTTGTTTTGAGGATTTCGCAATGTATTTTTGCAGCCGGTTCAATTACTGCCATGGCTACAACCTCCACCTTCTTCAATTTCACTGCTTTCTGGTATTATTTGCTCTTGTCCATCTTTATTAATTATGTAAATGTTTTAGTTGCTTTTGAATTCAGCAGTGATAATTAATTCATTGCGGATCGAAGTTCGCCATTTCCAACTTGAAAAATCTGGAAGTAAATGAATAATTAGATTGGGATAACTTTATTCAAGCAATCTGCAGCATAATTTAGGCTTCTGGGTTATTTTCAGTAACCATTTATATATGATTTAATTAAGATGCATAAATATTGCCCAGTTGATGTTTTATTCAAGATAAAGTCAAAGCTGCACAATTAGCTTCATCTATTAGGAAATTTAGATGTTTCTTATGAATTCGAATGTTAATTGGACATTTTAGTAGTGACTCTGACTTCTGCTGGTGACAAAACTATTCATCTTATTTGTCATTTATCTTATTTGTCCTTTTAGTAGTGACTCTGACTTCTGCTGGTGACAAAACTATTTATCTTATTTGTCATTACAATTGTTGCTGAGAAGAATTGCACCTTTCTATATTGTTAACAAAATTCTTGGATTTAGTTTTAAGATTCTGTGTTCCAAGCTAATGTTTCTTCTTTAAAGGATGTCATTACATTCCCCATTATTTCAGTGAATACCCAAATCCTTGAAATGGAAGATTTCAGTTGCTGATAGTGTTTGTCTATGAATGTGGATAGCAGCAGTACAAGCGTGCGTGGATATGATTAGTTTCTTATTATAATTGTATTGTGCTTCAAAATTCTTTAATTCTGTGCTTGGAACTGTTTCTGTGGTGTATATATGGATGTACTCTGTCTCAAAATGGAAAGAAAATTAGAGAGAAGAAAGAAATGGTGCTATTTATTTTGTTATGACAACCTCCACATTCACTATCTGGGTCTCATCTAGCCTATTTGATCTTCTTGTAGGTTTGAAATCCTGTTTGGCTAGAACAAACTAATAGTTATAAAATTCTTCTCCTATGCTGTTTCATGATCTATTTAGTGAACTATCAAAAAACGCTAGCATGAAATGTTTGCCGACTGGACAATTGATCATATGTTAGACATTTCTGTTGCACTGGCCACAACACTCTACTTTCTATCATTTTTTTTTTTTTAAAAAATAAATAAATGAACTGAAGCCTTCAAATCTTGTTATGTTTCATACCTTAGCTGCACCATTATCCTAACCCTTAACATAATTAGTGATTCACAAAGTCCTAAAGAATGGCAAAGGATGTTAAGTCTGAAGCCAAGGGAGCAATAATGTTAATTGCAGATGCTGCATATGATCATTGAAATGCATCTCTGGTTTACTTTTTATTACATTTTAGATAGTTTAGTTTATTTTTTAACTTATTGGATAACCAGTCAATGGTAATACTTGAATGCAAGACACAGACCTGTAGTATATTAGCAATTCTAGTATGGGGTATCCTCTTTAAAACCTGAGGAGGTGCTAATCAGATATAGTTAACAGTTTTCATGGTTCCAGAATTTAACTGAGTGGGCACAAAACTAAATTTTCTAATCATATGAATGTTTATACTCCAAAACATCTGCTCAATGTTGTTGAAATTCTGTCATAGTTGAAATCCTTGTGAAAAGTGAAGCTTTTTGTGATTGCAAATTTTATAGTTGACTTTATTGGACACTTTTTAATTGACTTTTCATGGGCACCTCCATTTCCTTTCTGCTTGTGCTGTTATATTACTGTAGTGCTTTGACCTTTGTTTTTGTGCCATCTTATCTGTAGTGCATTGAATCATTCTTTATAGTGGTGCTGTCTTCATCTTATTTTGTTAGTTGTTGGTAGTATTAAGTTACCACAACAGGTTCCTCTATAAGCATACCCTACCAACTGTTCAATCATATTTTGGATAGGGCCATTCCACTGTGGAAAAAATCAACCATTATGTTTATCATATTTCTATACTCTATTAAATCACTGTGCACATCAGCAATAGAAGTGCTAAAAAACATAGATTATAATGTTATCAGATAACTGATTCTTACTACACCACCACTTGTCTTATTGCCAATTAATTATATACCCAATATTGTTCTTATTTTCTTTCAACAAGACCTATTATAAGTAGTTGAATAAAGCCTAAGGTGGGAAATGTAAAACAAACTTATTTTTGCAGCTACCTGATAGCTTCAATGGGTTTACAAGTTATATGGAGCTTTGGACTTGCATTATTAGATGGATATGCCTTGGTCCGGATGAAGGTTCTGCATAACTCTATCTTGGTCGGCCTTTTCGTAGTTGGAGACTGGGTCAGCCTCCATAAAACCTTTTATTGTTCTCATATCTTTTTTGGGTCACTAAATCAAAAAGAATTCTGTGTTCATACGTCATTTTAGCATCTAAAAAGTTTTACAACATTTTCAACAGGTAACAGCAACGTTGTCTCTTGCAGCAGCTTCTGCCTCAGCAGGCATCACAGTGCTGTTGGTTCATGAAGTTGGATTTTGTGATTATGTGCGTGAATGCCAAAAGTACCAAATGTCAGTTGCATTGGCCTTTTTGAGCTGGATAACCATTGCAATATCATCTCTTATAATGCTATGGCTACTGGCTGCAGGTTAGACAATTTCTTGTATGGGCTAATGAACATCACAGTAAAAAACCCATCTGTATCATAGAAATTTTCTTTATTCTACAATGTCGATACAAAAAAAAAAGAAAACAAATAATAGCACTATTCAAATTTTACTTTCATTTAGATTTGGATCATTCTTTTTTCTATTTTGCAAAAAAGGAAAGTTGATTGTGACCTATAGATGAAACTTCCACAACATTATGATGTGTATGAAATTGTTGATATGCTTGAACTGAAAAGATTATGACAACAAATATTTTACATTTTCATTCAAAAAAGTAGTTTGGCCGCTCCACCAAGGTTTGGCAATACATATCTGGAATAGCATATTCAAACAAGTATATCATTACTACAGGAAAGGACCGTCCCTTGACGTTTGTTTGCCCCCTTGCACCAATAACCGAACAAGTTCCTCTTATTTGCCAATTATTATCTTGTCTGGGCTATATGCTCGCATTTTATCGTTGGATTTTACTCTGTTATTTAAACTCGTAATTTCATAGTTTTGAAAGTCATTTTTACTCCACTGAATCAAATCACAGCAGCATATCAGTGGTTTTTAGCTCTCTTTAAGTTAATGGCTGTTTATTAGAGCTGTTTATTTATGAGACTGATAGAGATTTAAAATATGTTAAATTTTTAAGAGATCGTAATTTTTTTTTTACTCATATACGACCCATGATCTTTTATTATATCTATCATTATTCATTACCGACCCTCATTAAAAAAAAAAAGGAGAAGGTTGAACTGTCTTGTCTTCTACCTAACCCTGGTTTTTTCTAACACTCTTGCCGTGATCCTTGTCCCATGGGAATCACATGCAACTAAGAAATATTACGTATATTTTAATTCTAAGTGCGCTATTTCTAAACTGATGTTACTGTTAAGACATGTGGGACTGTTTTTAATTCTTTTATCCATAATTGAGAAAGCTATAGTACCCACTAGCAATAGCATAAGATTCTATAACAAGAAATTATACAACTTGTACTTCAATTTTAATTTTAATAATAAATTTTCTATTGTAAAATTTTATGGTAATATTTTGATTTCATATATTTCATTCACATTAAAAAAATAAATAAAAAATAAAAAAAGATCTAATGACTTACAAAGAACATTTTAACTTGCAATGAGAATTTGAGGACTTTCTGGAGATAAAATGGTATTTCAGATCAAAGTATGCTTATTCTCAATTTATTCCTTCAAGTTGGTGTGTGTTGTCCTGCGACCACATGTGTATACCTTGAAAACTTTATCAAAATAAATAATACATCTATAAAATAAAGTCTGATTTTAATATACATTTACTTAAATCTCAAAAGTTAACTTAATCTATTAATTACTAATGTCTTAGTCTAATAATCAAATGAAACTATTTTAGAGATGAATATTAAGATTCAAATTTTATTAATAAAAATTAATGTTAAAAAAAAAAAATTAATTGGCCAGTCAACTATTTCATTTTCCTATCAAAGTTAAAATATACTTTGAGAAACTATATAGAATTTTTTTTTGGTAACGCTACATCAAGACTAACTGAAGGTGGCCTTGTTGTTGATCAACGATGCCCGATTGGGCTATAATCATGATTTCTTTATAATTTGGTCTTGAGTTTAAGAATAAGCTTAATTAACTTAGACATTAGCCTTTTGTGACCCAATTGACATAGGTCCACTTCAGAACTGATTGGGGGTGTTTGAATAGCAAAATGATTTTTAATTCTCTCAACTCTGACGTATTTTTTATCATTGAAAAGGAAATTTTATAAGCATTAATTATTAATTTATGGAAAAATTTCACAAAATTTTAATTTGATAATTGAGTTGCAAACACCCATTTTATGTTTAGTTGAAATTTTTAGAAATTGATTTTTTTTCTTCTTTTTTTTAATTTACAAAATGAGTTGCATTTCGCGAAAAATAGGAACTGAAAATTCACATTCTGTTTAAGAATTCACTTGCAACTTTCTTAAACAAATTGAGCAAGTTTACTTCATGCTTCTTTCATTTTCATTCTTTCTCCATTATCTTATGTCTTATGTTTTCTCCATTTCTTTTAAAGAAGAGAAGATTAACAAGAGAGTGACTGTACATTTTTTTCTCAGGTTTGATTTTCTATAAAATATTTTATTTATTTTCTAACATCTCTCTAAACTGTGTTAAAGTATGCAAATTTCACTTTTGTATTCTAATAATTAGTTGTTTTAATTAGGTGACGCCATAACATACAAAGAATGTTAGGCATTCTGAGAATAAACAGAATGTTCTTTTTTTTTTTTATTTTACTGAGTAACATTCTCAAATCTATTTTCTAATAGCAGAATAATTCTGTGACGTTGCAAATATATAGATACTTTCAGTCTGATATATATTAATTAATTAAAAGAACAAAATTTTATGCCAACATTCACCAATTGCATGATTTTATCCCATCATTCACCAGTTGCATGATTTTCGAAAAGAAAATGAAATAGTATAAGAACATATATGCTTCTTATTCCTTTTAATTTCTTGCATATCATTATCATATATATACAATAAAATGTATTAATTAATCAAAAATTTATTTAGCCTATTAATCCAAGTTAAGATAATAGAAAATTATTATATAATAGAAGTTATTAATTTATAAAAATAAGTTTTGCAGTGTATTATAAACAAAATTTTCTTCCTAGAGTATATGACAAAATAATTTTATTATCTAATTTAATACTGCTAATCAAATCATATATAGACGCAGATATCGATCATTTGACTATATGTAAAACAAGTAATGTGTGCTGGATAATACTAGACAAATTTTCTAAAACAAGTAATGTGTCCTGGATAATACTAGACAAATTTTCTGTTTTAAAAGAGAAGATGTGATTGTTAATTAATAATATTCACAGAATATTAATATCCACTGATAATTCTTAAGTATTTCTTACCTTTTCCTCCATATTTAGCAAAATATCAGATCAAGTATATTAGAGGGAATTCAATCATCATCTAGAACATGATACTAATAGCAACATGCCACAAGAATCAAAACCCAATTCTCATATCCATTATCTTCTGTATCAACGGACAGGTTGTGAAGAAATAAAGAAATAGTGAAGAGAGCTAACTAGAATTGAAATAATGGCATTGAACGCACTTACTATTGGAGACCTTTACAGAAAATTCAAGCCACACCTGCTCATGGTTCTTGCACAGATTGGCTATACTTTTCTCTTCTTTATTACTGAAGCTTCCTTCAATCATGGGATGAACCCTCATGTTTACATTACTTATAGACATATTGTTGCTGGTGTAGTGATGCTCCCTTTTGCCTATTTTCTTGAAAGGTAATTATATTATTAATATAATTTAATTATATATGTTGCCTCCAGCTTTTTTTTTTTTTTTTTTCATTTTTTATTTAGCATTAAGATGGTACAAGAGACTATATAATTTTCATGAAAGATAGTAATTCTACCTCTCATATCTGACAAAAAATAGGCCATCCAAGTCTAAATTAAGGGACTCACAAATTCATCAGTTATGGTTTAACCACAAAAGTTGAAATTTGGTCAATAAAATGGACAGCAAATCCAATTCTTAACTGAGCCAACTCTTGGAGTTTTTATAATTCTCAAATATCTACACTTCAATGCCTAATAATGATATCTGTCACTATTTCTCCTGCAGAAAACAAAGGCCTAAGCTAACATTAGCTCTTTTTCTGGAGATATTCATCCTCTCTCTCCTGGGGTAAGTACATATATATATATGTATATATATATATATATATATATATATATATATATATATATATATAAACTTAATTAATTAATTCATCTGGATGATTAATTATAGTGTGTTTGAATGACGACAGGGTGGGTTTGACTCTAAACATGTATTTTGCAAGCTTGAGATACACATCTCCAACATTTGTTGCATCAATGGTTAACACCATAGCTTCCTTGACTTTCGTAATTGCAATTGTATTAAGGTTAATTAATTTCCGTTCATTTACATATAATTTCTGAAATTACATATTCAACTTTAATTAATTTAGTAATAATAATTAAGTTAACCTTAATGTAGGTTGGAGAGTGTTAATCTTCGAAATCCTCATGGGATAGCGAAACTTCTAGGAACCTTGATTTCCTTGGCTGGTGTAATGACTATGACGTTATATAAAGGTCCTATAATGAAAAACCTTTGGGATCCTTTAATCCATATTCATGGAAAGACTGCTGGTAACCATGAGAACTGGTTAAAGGGTTCAATTCTTACTGTTGCAAGCACCATAACATGGTCGATATGGTATATTATGCAGGTTCAGCTCTAGACTGCACTTTTATTTTACCAGAATCTGCTACAATTAATTAAACAGAAAGAACAGAAATTATAGATCATTTTTTCCCATTAATGGATAAAACTGATATTAAACCAATGAGCTTACTGGAGTTGTTTTTAAGACACTTGAGGTTTCGAACTCGATCCCCCAGTTGGAGCCTAATTAACAAATGGAAAAAACGGATATTTATGCTGATAATAATTGTTGACAATATTCTTTTAAAATTCAGGCATTTACCCTGAAAAGGTATCCAGCTCAACTGTCATTGACTACATGGATGAGCTTTGTTGGGGCTGCACAATCAGCTTTCTTTACAGGGATTGTACAACATAGAAAAGAAGCATGGACAATTGGATTCAATATTGATTTCTGGTCTACTGTATATGGTGTATGTATTTTGTGAACAAATGTTTTATGTTCATCGAGTTATTTATTGATAATATCTATTTCTTATAACATATGGCAGGGAGTGGTTGTCTCTGGTTTAATAGTTTTCATTCAGCTATGGTGCACAGAAGTAAAAGGACCTGTTTTCGTAACCATGTTCAATCCCCTTTCGACAATTTCAGTGGCAAGTCTAGCATACTTTGTTCTTGGTGAAAAACTATATCTCGGCAGGTAATTTGTAATTAACATCACTGAATATACACTTACAAACAGACGAATAAAGCAGTAAAATGTTTACCTACGGCTTGTACAGTATACTGGGGGCTGCTGTTGTAATTGTTGGCCTATATTTGCTGTTGTGGGGCAAAGAAGATGATCAAGAAGTTGATAGCAAATCACATGATCAATCTTGTTCAACTTACGATGAGGAAAAGGAGACCAAGATACATAGAGTTGCTGCAGTTGAAAGCAAAGTAACACCAGGCGTACCTTGAAGGGGGTTATTACTTGTTACCATCTACACTGCTTGGAAATATGAGAATACAATATCCAACTAAATCAGAGGACCTAACAGTGAAGAACAAAATCATATGAACAATTTTTATTCATTAAGCTTTGTTAAGGCCAAATTGTATAACATAATGAGAAAAAGTTTATAGTCTATTTACATATTTTATTCCTTGCTCTTTCAATTTAAAAAAAAAAAAAAGAACAGCAATAGAGGCATCATATTAAGTTGGGTAAAATATTATTTAGTCCTTTAACTTGATAATGAACTAATTGCTGATTGCATTTTCACTTTGGAATCGAGCTCCGAGAGAGCCATCAATGAAAACGGGTGTGCTTTGGGATCTAAAGACCAAGTTGTGACTTTGGTGTTGCTGGGTTGGCTTGGAGCAAAGCAGAAACATCCAAGAAGTTTGTAGAGTGAAATATTATATAGACAATTAAGTTTTAAGAAAAAAGTATCATACAGACAATTTCCTCTTTCTTTCCTGAAAATTAATAAACCTGTTCCAATCAGGAATTAGAATTAGGGAGAGCCAGTAATCATCCTTACTAATAAGGTACTAAAAAGATACAGAAACAATATCTATAAACCTGAAACTAGATAATTAAGAACTAATTAAGAACAGAGAAAAGAAAATAGAAACACAGAGCAAGAAGCCATATAGCATTTCTTATTGGTTGGATGAGATGAATTAGTATAAATGTGGGACCTTTTAGTTTTTTATATAGATTTTATTGGTAAAAATAAACAAAAAGATTAATTTGTTGACAGAAGGAAACCTGTGAGACAATACAGCAGGAATGACTGTTAATTTGATTAAACATCATAAACTAAATAGTATTTTATCCTATTAAGTTTTATAGGAAAGCCATGAAGCAGCTAGCTCTGTATGTAGCTCCATGCCTCGCTCAAAAAGTCTCAAGATCCCTTCCCGCCTTTAGTCATATTTATTTACTACTGTTCGTGCAGAGATGGCTACAGTCAACGGCCTGTTAAACAAGATATCAACTTTGAAAATTTCATATACAAGAACAGAAATTTCTTCTAAGATCAATCATCAATAGTAGATATCAAATGATTCATTCGCAAAAACAATTGCCATCTGACTAAATTTCTTGTCAATCCCCAACAATCATTAGTCAATAACCAAATGTCAAAATAAGAAGGTGAAAAAAGCAGTTATATTTACATTTCAACAGAAAAACAAATTGTTGGATGATCTTACAACAAAGCATCTACTAGTTGACAGTATTAATGGGCGGAAAGTATCATGCAGCAGGAGACCAGAACTCATGGTCATGGGATGTATCGCTTGGGAATTGCCACATTGGTATGAGACCATAACTTGGGAAAACTGTCATCTTGTTCATCCCAGCATGATAGGCTGCTGGATGGGCTGGCATAAATCCAGGAGGAGAAACGGCCATAACCTTCAATTGTTGCTCTATCCTTTCTTTATCTGCCTTTAGTTTGAGTTTCTCTTCACGAAGCTCATTCTTTTCATCCTGTAGCAAGGCCAAAAAACTTAGAAATGGAATACTTAAAGAAAGAGCTACAGGAGTCTAATCAGATCTGTGATGAGGACTCTAAAGCATTAGCCACCTCGACCACAATAATACCAAATTATACAGCCTAATTTATCATATCTATATGCAATGAAGAAACTACTGAAGAAAAACCAGCTGCCATTACAGTTGAATATTGAATATGCTTCGGAAATTACTACCTTCAGACTTTTTATTTCTTCTAGTAGCTGTTCATTTGTTTCCTTGAGCTCCTGAGCTTCAGTTTTCAGTTTATTCAGAACTCTAATAGCATCATCAAGTATAGCTGGTTTGTCAGTTCTTGCAGGTCTCCCAGGTTCCAAAACAGAGCTCAAATCCTGAAACCTGCAATCAAGGTAAATCCATACTTATTACTTTGTTTTACAATGGAAGTGTCAAAAAAAAAGAGGTCACAGCAGCAATAATATTAGCATCGTATTCAACAAATTGCAAACTTAAAATTCATTTTACCTTCTTAAAAAAAACTCACTCCAAATTTGTTACACAAATTACATTTTGAGTATCGGTTATATCCACTAGTATATTTTAGCTCGAAATGCTTTATTCAGCAGCAAACAAAGCCACAACATAAAGAAATGATGTGAGCGAAAAAGAAGCATGCCTGTCATTAAATCTCTCTCTCCGCAACTTCTCTCGGGAAGCTTTGGTCACTGGCTTGCTACAAGAATCACTGCGTCCCCTGTTATTATTAAGAGATAAACTATGATGAAAATCAAATAACACAATGACAAGAACAAGAAGAGAGCATTTAATTACCATAAAAGCAAAATTTAGGGAAAATTAGACAAGCTCATTTGGAAACTACAAACCCAAATCTAAAGCATGCTGTATTGCATAATTTGACACTTATCATTTACAGAAATACAGGAAGCAAAATGAAATTTGAGAAACCTCAGATTATTAATCTATGCCACTTTGTTCTCATTCATGTTAGCTGATCTTTTGAATGCCTACTGTAGCCTTGAAAGTCCTAATATCTAAGAAATAATGTTATTCAACAAAAATGGGAGTAAAAGTTGTTAAATTGAAATCACAAACTAGTAATACCTCTTACGGGTGCACTGTTTTTCTTCACATAAAGCACCACTGGACGAAAAATCAATATCCACGCCACCACTGCAAATTGGATCAAGTCATATCAATTCAAAAAACCCATGAAATCTGATATCTGATAAATTTCTCAACTTTTTGATACTTCAATCATTTGAAACAAAAACCCTAATAGTGAACTCTAATTCAAGAAAAAATACTGAATGAAACAACACCGATTGATTAATTTAAGGGAAACAAAAAGTATTGATAAATAAAACCCTAAATTAGATATAAAAGACTCGGCCAAGAAAATAAATAAAAACCTGTGATTATTAGACCATAAAAAATCAGAAGACGTTGTGGTTTCTTCGATAATGTTATAATCAAGAAAATCCCAGCAACAACTGTCGTCTAATGAATCCATGGCTTATGGATTTGATGGATCAGTTTGGGTTTGAAAAAGAAAAACCAAACAAACAAACAAAGATAAGAGGCAACGCAGGGTTAAAGACAATGTCCAGTACTTTTTGAACACCTGGAAGGAATTAATCATATTGATTTGCGTGCCGCCGCGTCGTTGTTTAAGGACCGAATTTACTGATTTATTTTCTGACTGAGCTACCCAATCAACCCACAAGCACCCTTTTTTTCTTTTACTCATATTTCTGTGTAAAATATTTCAAAATTACATATGAATAAATTTTTACCATGCCTTTATATTATAAAGTAACAATTAATATCAATATTTATTGTTATAAATGATAACTCAAATTTATATTTTTTAAAAAATAAAAATAAGCGTTATAAGATTTTTATTTTCTTATAAATCTCTATTTAATTTAAATTTAATTTAATCAAGATTTAATAAATTTCTAAATAAAAATTAATAAAATAAAAAAATTTAAATATAATTTCTTTTCTTCTCTCCTTTATTTTTTTTCATTATAAAATAATAATAAATTTATTTTTATTTTCTATCATTTATTTATTTCACCTTTATTTTCTACTATCCGAACAGATGTTAGATTTGGTAAATACCATTTTTTTAGAAAATTCTAAAAACAACCGAGTCAGATAGCAATGGTTAAAAACATCTGCGAATTTTTATTTATTTCCTATCTGAAGTAGACAGCAATTTTTAGTTATTTACAAATATATCGGCAATTGGCTCCGTACAATGAAATCCAGCTATACACCGGATTGCACATGCCGTATTAAAAAGCAGGAGGTGGAAATTAATTGATGAAATTATTAGTTGGAATTAAATTTGATTAAATTAAATTAAATTGTTTAAATTAAAAAAATAATAATTTTATAATGATTTAATTTAGTTTCAATTTAAAATATAAGTAAATTAAAAATTTGATTTAATTTATAATTTTAATTTTAATTTTAATTTTAAATTAAATTGAATCGAAATTTTATATATATATTATTTTTTATTATTAATATAATTAAATATATTTAATTTTATTTTATATATAATTACATATATGTTTACCTAACATTAATTTAAAATTAAAAAAAAAATTATTTATAAAAATTATCTAAAAATAAATAAAAAATAATTTAATTCTTGAAAAAAAAAATTTTAATATATTAATTAATGATTCTTTTAAAAAAAAATTAAATATATTAATTAATATAATACACAAATTTGTGTTATAATTATTTTTAAAAAAAAAATTATTATCGATATTTTATGGATGTCTTTATCAAATTTATAATAAAATAATAATTATTCATAAAAAAAATATCTTTAATTTAAAATTAACATATTAAAAAAGATTAAATCAAATCAAATTGACAATTTAATTCTAATAATAATTTAATTTGATAATTTTTAAACCGAAAAAATTAGTTTAATTTCATAAAAATCTTTCAAAAACAGATGCCACCTTTACTAAAAAGCATACTACCCAAAAAAAAAAAAATCAAGCTATGGTTATTCAAATTCTAAGTAACTTTATCCCCTAGCAGCTCAATTAATTTACTAATATAACCAACCAGAATTCATTCAACCAATTTGAATTTATTCAGTTGGAGTCGAAATAAATTTCTTTTATTCAGCTGGAAGCTAGTAAATAAAGCTATTTACTGATTAAATCTCCAACAATTAGCAGAGGATTTTAATGAGAAATTAATCACATAATTGAATAATTAAATGACATGGGCTTCATTTTTAAGCTTGTCAATCAATTCATCCACTGAAGAGACCATAATCCCAGCTTTTCTCTTTGGAGGTTCTGCGACTTCAACTACCTCTAAATCAGATTTTATTTCCACATTCAAATCCTGTGGAGTGTATTTATTTATGACCTTCGATTTTGCTTTCATGATGTTCGGTAGTGTTGCATATCTTGGTTGGTTCAGTCTCAAATCAGTTCTGCATAAGAGACAAACAACATGAAACCCAAGCCGAAATGCACAAAATATTAAGGTAACATACACTCGCATGATATTTAGAATGCTTGATGAAAAATAGCAACAAGAATTAACTATTTATTTAATCATGGAATTATTATGTGTGCATGAAGAATTTTAGTGTGTTATTAGTAGTTTAAGAGTTATTGAATGATAAGTTTGATGATGGGATTATGGTAGTAGGTACTGTTCAAATTATTGTTGCACGATATCATTACCGTAGCAGCTGGGATTCACCTCCAGAATATATTTTCTGGTACATTCTCAACCACATCACTACATCACCAAGTGAAAAAGCAATTGACCATGAAACAGAACATGGGGATCATATACTCACGTGATTACTGCAGGTAAGTCTAAACACAAAGTCTCGAGACCACCATCCACTTCTCGTTCTACTGTCGCTACTTGTTTCTCCTTGTCAAGCAAAACCTATTAGATAATAATAGTCAGTCATTGCAGGAAAAAGAAAAAACAGGGAACATGAAGTAGAGAGAAACCAATGGAGCCACAAAGGAGAGAATAGAGACCCCCTTGTACAAAAGCAGCCAGCCACAACAGCGAAAGCATCTTAAACATATGAAGTGATCAATTTTACTACGAAAATTATAATTTAAGAGCAATTTGACCCCTCCCCTTTACCATCAAAACCTATGAAAACTAAAAACATGAGAGTTTTATAACACAAACAAAAATGAAAAATAATCATTTGAATGCACAAAAACCTTTTTTTTCCCCCTAGACCTCCCATTCATTGCACAATGCAAATGCATACACAAAGAGAAATGATGCAAAATAAATCTGGACAAGGAAAGTTGTGGCAACAAAATTGTTCTAGGAACAGAGCTAGACTTGGACCTTAAGTGAAAAGATGGTAGGCAGCATACAAGCAGGAGGTAAAAAAACCTTGTAGGAGCAAAAGATGAAGTCACAGATAACACAGAATATGATATTTAGAGTTGATCATGATTTGGCAAAATGTAAAACTTTTTGCATGAAGTGAATAGACACGTTAGGATAAAGAAGCATGCTTAGATGAAAACAACTCCTGATTTACAATAATAATACAGAATTTTTTAGCAACCTTCAGAATTGACAAGTTTCAAAAAACTCAATACTCAATTGTGACTAACAGAACCAAATCAATAGTTCCCTCTCGATGTGAGACTTGGTAATCACATAAATTGCTTCTCTAATACATCATAAGCTTAAATTTCCTAGATTTCAACAATTTATTTCTACAAGATTTTATATAAATGCAATAAAAATGACGAATTTTATTGACATAATGAAATTTGTAATATTGTTACCAGACCTAATGTGATATTCTTATGTTTCAATAGTCAATGTAATAATCATCCCACACAATTCTCTTTAATAAAATCAGTAGATGTGCTTCAAAATCCTGTCTTACCCACTATATTCCCTTCTTAACCATTCCCTACCCGTAAGCTTTACCCACTATACCTTCTTAATCATTCCCTACCCATAAGCTTCTCTCTGCAATACAATATGCATTACCGATCCTTTCAGCATTTGTGTAATAATTTATGACCAATATAGAGAACTTCCATATATGCAATTTCTTGGCCTTTCTTTAAGTTGTATTTGTACCTCATCAACATTGCCACTCTTCTTCAAGAACAACTTACACTCTCAAAAAAGGCCCTAATAACCATAATCAAAAGTGTGCAAGAGATGCAGTATTCTGGAAACCTTTGGAATTACTGCCTAGTGCCTACCTCTATTTTAGCAGAGAAGTCAGCAAACTTCAGATCAGCTAAAGCATAACAATAATTATAATCTGACTCAATTAGCACAATGTCCTTTTACCCATATTTCTAACATCTAGATCCAAACCATATCTCATATCTCCAAAATCTCAATACACTCAAACATACTAAAAATGATTAATCATTACTTCTGAGTTCTTGAAGGACTCATTGGAAACCAAATAAAAGGCCTCTGGGGAATAAAAGTAGATGCCAGGACAGATTCAGAAGGCCAATATTGAATTGTAAGCATGTCCTTAAAGGTTAACCTCTCACAGGACATGCAAATGGAAGCATTAATCGATATCATTAAACAAGTGATCCATAAACACGAATAATATCCAACAAAGGATAGTAACAATCATGCGAGTACTAATTAAATGATGGCATATATCTGATTAACCTTTGAAGCAAATGTCCCCTGAGGCCAACCAAGCAACCCTGCCACCATTTGCCCTGTTTGATTGCAATCATCATCAATGGCCTAAACCAAAAATCTACCCTTTAGACATGAGTTAATGCTCAAAAAAAAAAAAACTCCAATTAGGGGAAGAGATAAAAGGAAAAATTAATGCAAAGGCATAAAAACTAGCCAAAATTTCTCAAAATCCAGATTACATAACTCAATAAATTAACAAACCTGTTTCCCCATAATAATAAGTCTGGGTTTCTCCACCTCCACAAGAGCTTTCAAAACCTTAGCCACAGTAAGCGGATACAAAGCACCTGTAGCCTCCACATGAATCCCTCTATCCGCTCCCATGGCTAGACCCGTCCGTAGTGTATCAACGCACTGAGCTGAACCCATGCTCACCGCGACAACCTCGGATGCCAATCCAGCCTCCTTAATTCGAAGCGCCTCCTCTAAAGCTATCTCACAAAATGGATTCATTGACATCTTAACATTCTGTGTCTCCACTCCGCTCTAAACCAAGAAAAAAATAATTATTATTATAAAAGAAATCGAGTATTTAATTAATACGAGTGTTGGTCTGTGGAGACGATAAAGATGGTTATGGCGGATTTACCTTGTCGGGTTTGACTCTGATCTTAACGGCATAATCGATCACTCGCTTCACGGCCACCAGTATTTTCATTGTTGTTGTCTCTGATGGCAGGCAGATAGAGCTAAGAGCGAAAATGGGGAGAGCTGAAAGTTTTAAAGTGTTCTGAACCAGAGCTCTAACCAACTAACCAGAGTTCTCAAATTTCAACCCTGAATGTAAAAAACGCTGTTAGAAGTGCTATTTGGGTCCGATTTAAATTACTGGACGGAGTAAAAAAAAATGTTTTAAAATAAAATTTTTTATTTAGTATTTTAAGATTTGATGGATATTGAGGTTGAAAAAATAATTATATTATTTATATATAATTTTTTTATTTTAATATTTAAATATATTTGATATCATAACTTTGTTTTGTTATTAAAAAAATATAAATGTATATCTATATGAATTGTTTATGTTTATATATTTTTAAATTAATAAGATTTCAATTGTAATTTGAACTTATTAATTTGTTAGATTCAGTAATTGCAATTATACACATCATATACGATTGCAATTATTATACACATAATTTATATTTAGTTGAATTTACTTTTTATTCAATTTGAATTGTAATATATTTATCAATTATACTTTATAATATATTATATATAATATCTCAGATATCTCTCTAAAATATATATATATATATATATATAATGAATTGTAAGTAGCTAACAATTATTTGACCATTGACCATCACTTTTAGTGAGAAAATTTCAGTTATTATGAAATAATACTCAATAATTAAGATATAATTGAATGATAAAATAATAAATAAGGATATTATCTAAATATTATATAATAATTTTTATTTATTTTATATTTTAATATTCTAACATTTTACATATAAATATATATATATATATATAGTAATAATTATATATAATTTATATTTTATGTATATAATTATGAGAAAATAAGGAATATGTATTTATATAAGTTTTTATTTTATTTTTTTAATATTAAGAGATGAGGAATCGATTCTAAATTTATTATTTAGAAGATTATATATTTAATGTTAAATTATATTTTAGTGTGTATATTTATGTATAAGTTTTTTTTTTATAAGTTATTCATTTAATATTTTGATTATTATATAAGTTATGATATTTACAGACGCTTACTTTACTTCTGTAGATAAGAGCCAGAGGTCTAAACGTGTATGCCATGCCATCTCAAAGATAAAGGCAAAACTCCTGAGATTGCGTCCAATGTGTTTAACACGTCATCACTCATCATACATTCTTTTAGGAACGATTTTATAACGGATGGTAATAATTGTTAGTTGATTGGTAATTTTTATTATGTAAAATTATTATTAATATTTATTTTTTATTTAAATATTATTTTTAATAAAATAATTTATTTTTTTTATTTAAATAAGAGATATTTCAAAAAATAAATTAAATTAAAACTTTTGTCAATAAATAAAAATTAATAATCAACACTAAAAAAAAAAAAATTTGATATAACTATTAAAATAATAATTATATTAAAAAAATTTATCAAACGTCAAATTTATCTCAATATTTTCAAGAGAAATTATTTTTTTATTAATAGATTTAAATGAAATTTTTTATTAAAATATTAAATAAATTAATTTATCTCCATTCACTTTATTCTTTTATCTCATTTTTTTATTAATTTTAAAATTAAAAATTAATTTTTTTTCAATGAAGTGAGAGAAATGTAGGAAATGATCATATTATTGATCCAATAATATTGTAATCAATAGTCAAATATTTATTTTATAGTATTAAAATATAAAAATATAAATATTGATAGTTATAATATATCTAATTAAAAAATATTAGTTAAAGTAATAAATTTTAGAAGAATAGAGATCAAATTTAAAAGAAAAATAAACAAAATTCAGACTTTGATAGGGTAATTATTTATTAACATGATATATTTTATATTAAAATTAATATTAAAGCTTATGAAAATACTTCTTAAAAAATCAAAAGTTAAAAGGCTACATTGCGATTTCTTAGATTGGACTGTAATAGGCTTAGATTCACAATGGGCCTAAGCTAAGTCCATTCTCAAAGACTTCTCCAGAGAGTGGAGTAACATTAGTCAACCGGATATTTAAGTCAAACTCAAGATCAAAATTAGTAAACAATTTTGGATTAGTTGCTCTTATTTACGTTGGATCCAAAATTGTTTTGTCATTAAAACCTTTTTTATTCATTTAAATGGTGAGAGACTTTATTTTGGGATCAAAATTAATAAAAAAAAAATATTTTTTATTTTAAAAAATAATAATTAATTATTTTTTCATAAAAATATATTTTTAATTAAATAAATGTTTATTAATCTTCTATATAAGGTGAAAAATTAATTAAATAAATTTAATATTTAAAATTATTTATAAAAATTTAATTTTGGAAGAACAAATTAAAAATTTAGAATACTAACTAATTAAAAAATTACACTAATTATATAAAAATATTATATATATTAAATCAAAAAACATAGTACAATTTAATTTAGATATGTTCACATCAATTTTATTTTATCTTCAAGCAGAAGAAGAAGCAGCAGGCAGCATAAAGGATGGGTTCCCAAATGCATGCCGAAAGAAAGACTTGACTTGTCATTGCAGCCCAAATGCCCATACATAAACGCACATGGCTTAACAATGTTATACGTCAGAGATTCATCATATATTCATATAGAGGCAACTGTTATTTAGTGTTAACTTGCAATATTTTTCAGAGTCAGTGTCTGTTTCTCAGTTTGATGATAATAATAAATCAAAAATTCAAACCACAACAACATGAAATAATTGAAGATATGGGTGTTGTAGTTTTACTGTCAAATGGATCGGGAACCAATGTTTGACCCTTATCTTACCTATATATATATGCAGGAATTTTAATAAGGGTAAAAACTTTTCATATTCAGTCACAGGCACAAAAATTTTTTTTAAAAAAAATATTATAATAATAAAATAAATTTATTTAAAAATATAAAAATAATAAAAGTATTAAATATTTATTTTAATTAGAAATATCTAAAAGTCATTACAATACCATTAAAAAAGAAAAATAAAGAAAATTAGAAAAAAATAAAAGAAAATAATATTTTATTAAAAATTAAAAAGTTAATTTTTCAAAATTTAAAAAGTATTTTATTAATTTTATCAAATTTCAAAAATTAAATTATAACCTATAATGAACATTTTTAAAAATTATGAGAACACGTGTCCCATGTCCATTGAATACATTTATAATTTTATATTACATTATCAATTATTGTTAATTAATAATGTAAAAATACAAGCAAATCATTTTCAGGACTATAAAATTATGAGTTGGATACCATCCTCAACTAAAAAAAAAAAAAACACAAGTTGAAATTTATACTAATCTGGATTGGGGTTATGATAATTTTGATTCCCAGATTCATTGATGATTTACTACAGGCTGGAATAGTACCTGTTGGTATGGAACAACAGAAGAACCAATACCAAGCACCAACAATGCCCAAACAATATACCTTTCATCCTCCACCAACAGTAGCATTATTGGCACAAGAAGTTGGCGGGGGGTGGCTATTGGCTTCATTATCTTAGTTGAAAAGTACCTTTCTCTATCTCCTAAATCAAAGAGAGACTCTTCTATTCTAATATATATTTGAATTTCTTTTTGTAATTTTGCCCCTTTTTTTTTTCTGTCTCCTAAATCAATAGATGGGGCCTCTCCCTACTTTGCAATTTCTTTTTCATTCTTTACCAAAAAACAACAAAAAGAAAAAAATAGAAATGAAATGAAAATTATTTATTTTTAGTAAACCAACCACTTTATTAATTCATTTAAATGAAGGTGAAATTATTAAAATAGAAAAAAGAAGGACAAGAAAATAGTAGTTTCAGTAATCATGATCATAAATTCATAATCATGGCTGTTTAGTCATTTAGAACATAGGGGTCCAACCCCTTGGCAAACACCCCATAATATCAAATAAAATTAGAATTTGAGATTTCAATTGAATACTTTCTATGTCACAACAAATCCTATCCCTTTAATAAACACATCTAAAATCACTCTATATCTTTAAAATTTCAAAAAAGAAAAAAAAAAGAAAAAGAAAAAGAAAAGAAAGAAAGAATTAATCTAAACTTTTTTTGAACTCTATGGCTCCAAATAAACAGGTAATACAGCACTTCTTGATCCTCCTCTACCATAACCACCAAAAGAAAAGAAAGTTCTTCTGTTAGGTCTATCATTACTACTACAACCTTCAATAGGACTGACCTCTGTTTCTTGCCTGCTCTGTTTCTGAGCAATTTCTTGAATCGCCAAATAAAGCAGTCGATCTGCTGATGAATCCATTGAAAAAGATCTTCTAATAGGTTGTATTGCAAATTGATCATCTTTTCCTCTAGTATTAATACATTCATCTCCCATGCTAATCACCTTATTTAATTTTCTTGATTTCTTGCGAACACCTGAACCTCCTCCAACTCCTCCTCTCTGCTCTAGTTTCCTCCTTGGTGAAGGAGTAATTGATGGGACAGATAATTCCCCTGAATTCATTAATCTTTCCTGTGCTGCAAGCAAAGTTTGATCTGTGAAATTATGGTTATTACTACCCAGTTCAATAACAACATAATCTTCATCTCCACCAATGAGACTTTCACTATAAGGATTTGGATCTTGTGGAGAAGAGCTCGGAGCTATAATGTGATCGATTGGGAATCTTGAAATAGTATTAGCAGTAGAGCTTGAAATGCTGTTTCTACAAAGTGGGCAATTGGCATTATTTTGAAGCCAAACATCAATACAATCTATATGAAAAACATGGCTACAATTTGGTATTATTCTTAGTTTCTCATCTTCTTGAAACTCATTCAAACAAACTGCACAGTCGTTCAAGCTTCTTTCTCCAAAATCTCTGTTATTGTAATTGCGCCCTTTCTTGAACTTGAATATTGGGATTGTTCTTATTACAGATTCATCAAGTCCACGAGTCTGATTCATTGCTGGCAAGTAACCCATCATAGGGTCTTCTTGATTTCTATTTCTTGATAAAGAGAATCGCCTTAGAAGATCTATTCGATGCCAATTGAGACAGCATTTGATTACAAAGATGTAATAGCTAACAAGCAAGAAAGCTGTAGCTAAGATCCCTATTATGGCAATAGCTATAATGGGGAAACTTGTATCAGAAGAATGCAAATTATTACGAGGGATAAAGATTGAGCTACTAGAAGAAGGACTTGTGATTGGAGAGCCATAGCTTTTGGTGGTTACGAGATCCATGAAACGGAGATTCTTTTAGATCTTGAAATATTAATGTACAAAAACATGCAAAAATTAATGAAATTCAAGAAACAGAGGAAAAAGAGCAAGAAAACCAATAAAATGATAATGATATAGAAAGATTTGAAAGGGGACAAATGCAGACTTAAGAAAGATGTGAGAACGTGTAGAAGAGAGAGAACCCAGGTGGTGGAAATGAGGGAGATGTGTTAAATGGAGACATTTAAAGCTTTGAATTCAATGAAAAATTTGCTTTTAAACAATTCTTTGAAGTAAGAGAAAAATAATAATAAAAAATAAATCTGAATTCTGAACAAAGAGCAGTACGTAGTTGGTGAATTTGGTTTATGGTGGCTAATATAAAAATGGAGGGATTTTTATAGAATGTTCGGCTATCCAGCATGGATAATAGTGGGGCTTTAAGCTTTAGTTAGGGAACCAGGACACGGGAGCTAACAACCCATTAGAAACATTGTTTTTGTTGTGGTTAAACTCACAATTAATCTTTAGTTGATTTGAAATCTTAACTAATGATCGATACAATGAAAGTAAATCATGGAATTCTGTTCAAGATTAGCTCAAGCGACCAAAACTATACCAAAGTCATTTTCAATTACTAACATTAAATTCTAATTATATGGCCATATAGGTTTATTTATAAATTTTAGTATGATTTTACCATTAATCAAGGAAATGATACTTAGGTTGTTGGAGATTAATAGATTATTATTAATTATATTACACTTGTTTTTTCTTTAACCTAATTTTCTCATAGTGCTATTGTGATGAGTTAAGTAATGAACTGGATGGAATATTTCAATTCAAAGCTTATAATAATCAAGTGTATACACACATAAAATGTAAATGAAATTGATTATTGATTAATGGGAAAATCACGGGTAGGCATGGGGTTTTTCTAAATGGCAATGATTCAAAAAGACTTGACTTTTCATTCACTTATTTATTATCAATCATAATCATCATCAACAATCATAAGAGCAAGTGATCTTAATGAACGCATACAAGCTAGCCAACCTCAATATAACATAATTTGTCTTCCATCAATTTTTTTTTTTTTTTTTTTTATATATAATTGAATTAATTGATAAGATGATTTGTTGGATAATTAAAATCATAAATATAAACTATTTAATTAATTTTCAATTTTATTAATCTTATTTAAATTAAAATTTTAATTTATTTATTATTATCATCAGTTGATTAAAAATAAACTATTCATAAATAGAGAATTTATAAATAAAAAAATTTAATTCAAAAATTGAATATGATTATTAAAGAGAGGAGAGAATTAATTTATTAATTGCATATATTAGGTAAGATAAAATGTATGTATATACATTTGTTTAAAAAATAATAGCCTTAACCCTCCTCCCTCCCTTCAACTTTAATTTAAAATCTTTTACAAACAGAGGCGCATACACTCCAAGATACACTTATCTTCTTTAATTTTTAAAATTAATAAAATAATTTTTTTATTTTAAAAAATTAATTTTTTTAACCCGTTATAAATTATTATTTAATTATATATTCTTTTAATTTTTTTATTTTTTTATTTTAAATTTTTTAAAATAAATTATTATTTAATTTCTGTGATTACTAAAATTAATAAAATAATTTTTTATTTTAAAAAATTAATTTTTTAAACTGTAATTTATAATATTTATTTTTAAATTTTTACCGTAGTGTGTTCCATTCTCAATAATCATTGTCCGCTCTGCACATCACCAAATCAAGAAATTTAAAGAAAAAATTTTTTAGTTGTGGGACCAAAAGGGGTAGCTTTTTTGGACAGAAAAGAAGTGACATTCATATTACTATCACCCACACACGCATGAAAGTCAAATCTGTAAAGAAGTATGGAAATAGAAGAGGACATAATAAAAGAATGCTTGCGTGTTGACAACTTATACCAAAGACAAAACGCTATTTGGGTAAGAAAAAGAGTCTCTAACTTTAACCCTTTTTCCAAATTAATTAATTAAAAAAAAAAAAAGATTTGGACTTCATAGTTAAAGTTTTATAGCCTCTACCTGTGGCAATCAAATAAAAAAAAAATTAAAGAAACTTCCTTTTGTTTTTTCTACACGCTGCAACTTTTTTGGTTCACATCAGCATGACTTTCTGAATGTTCCTTAATTTTTTATATATACATATATGCCTTACTAAACAAGCAGATCAAAGTCACAAGTGGGTAAATGCAATGTAAGACCTGTTGAAATTAGTCTTCTTGGTCAAATTAAGTCATTTACATTCCTTACAAATTGGTTAAGTTTGATCGAAATTTTAGATGGAGCTTTTAATTTAATGATATTAAAATTATCTTTAATATTGAAATTAAATTATCATATGCATTCAAGCCTTAGTTAAAGCTAAATCTAAAAGAAAATTAAAACTTTTATTGGTTGGTTGATTTCCTCTTTAAAAGCTTTAACAAGTCTTAATTATTTTATTGGCAAATGGCATTAATCTTGCTGCATAATATATACATGATTGTTCAACAAACTCTTTTCCCTTTCTCTATCTCTAAAACTCAAAAATATGAATTAAAAATTAAAAATAAATCCATATATAAATCTTATTTCCTATATATATTGCGTAATTGCTTAACCTAATTAAATCTTAGAATTTTAATTTATTTTTATTCTAATTTTTATTAATAATGTTATTATCCAATCAAACAATTCTAATTTTTCTAATTACCAACATAATTACAACTGAAACATATATGAAATTAATTAGTTATATATATATATATATATATATATATATATGTGAACACTGACCAACATATATAATTAATAATATTTACTAATTAAGTTAAATATATTCAATATTTTCAGAATCAAATTGATTAAAAAATCAATAAAGACAGAGAATTAGAGTTTCAACTGAAATTGAAAAAAAATCTGTATATATAACTTAATATTTATTATATATATGATGAAAATAAATATAATGTAATTATAGTTAGATTAAAAATTTATATAAAGTTATATTTTTTATGGTATCAATCTAATTATATTAAATCAAAAATTATATATACAGTATATTATGAACATTCACTTGCTCAAATATCTACTAACATGCAATAGAGTTATAATTTTAGTGTCGGATAAATTTTGATCTCGAGTAAAATTAAAATGAAATTATTGAAATTTTCTTAATTTTTTTTTTAACTCTAAATGACGCCATTTTTATTTAAAAAAAGAACATCGTTTTAATAAAAAAAAATGACTCATTTAAACTGAAAAAATTAAGCTGATTTAATCAATTTATGAATTTTTTATCCGATTCTTAATTTAATTTTTGATTTTTTCGATTCAAAATTTTAATAATAATGGATATATCTATATTGAAATTATTAATAAATAAATAAATTATAAGTATTCTGACACTATAGCAGGAGGCAACAGCTGTTAATAAGTAGTTTACTTCTTCTTGGGAGAGTTCCCCACATGAGAAATGTGAAAAGAAAATATACATTAAAAAAAAAAATTGTTTTTCCAATATTAAAATCCAAATATTAATTATTATTTATATATTATAGAAATGAAAATGAAACTACATTCATAAGTCTCACTCTTATTATCTCTGTTTTCCTATAATTTAACATATAGTATTCTAATTAAATTAATTAGTTCTCGTTATAATCTATAATAAATTTATATTTATAATTCAATTTTATTTTTAAATAACACGGAGTAAATTAGTGATATGTTAAATTACAAAAATTACGAATTTAAATTCAATACTTAATGACTAATTTAGTTGAGAAAAATTAGTTCCCATATGCTTAGTCAAGTTGATGGATAAAAGCACGTGGATGCTTACGTTGCAGTCACGTGACTGCATATTATGTTACCTTCTTAATTATAAGATAATAACTTCAATTATGTCGCCTTGTGTGGACCAATTTCAAGTGTTTGCATTCATTTAAAATATAAATATAAATAGTGTTTTAAAATTTAAAAAATATTAAATAATTTTTTTTAGGATTTACATATAAAAATAAAATGCTATTTTTAATTTTTTTTTTAAATCTAATAATATTTTAAAACGTTATTTTTAAATCTATATTTCCATTCAAACACTGCACATAATCTATTTTCAAAGTTCCTAATAGGCTAATATATAAAGGCAATTTCTGCTTATTCTTTGTCTAAATTAAACGAAACATTGCGCCATCTTATTCCTGTGTATATATTGTTCATTATATTATTAGATAAATAATTGTCCCACCATTAGTACACTAAACTCTAAACCCTAATTTGACACGACTTATAAAAATAATTTTTTATATAAAAAAAAAGTTATATTTCTAAAAATAATGCCTCTAAAAGCAATTAATTATATGTTTGTATTTGGTAAAATATAATATAAAAACTGCTTATAAACTCATAAGAGTATTTTTGTCCACTAATTTTTTAAAATTAACTATGCTTTTAATCTAAAATTCAGCTATTTTGAAAATTTTCAATTTTTAACTTATCCAAATAGTTAAATTTTAACTATTCATATAATTACTTTTATTAATTTTGATATTTACCAAATACTATAAACTGAGGCAAAATTAATTTCTCACTTAAAAAAATTATTTTTTCCTTTTTATAAGCTATGCCAAACAATCACTAATTTAAGTTCAAAATTCTATAAACACGAATGCCCGATTCAGCTTTTGTCTCCTGAAATGAATCCATATGGCCCAAACAATTTGTTTCAGAATATACACAATACAGCCAAAACTGTGTGTGGGGCTGTGGGTTGAGTCAATTCAACTTTAGGCCTGAGTTCAGCCCAAACACTAATTTATTATCTATAATATATAATTGAAATTAATTTTTCAAATATAAATATTTCTTAAAAAGTTTTGATACAATTGAAAATTTTTCTAAATTCGATTTTTGTTTATTTAGGCTATCTGATTAATTAAAGTTTTTAGTCTTTTTATAAATTTGAAATTAATTAAAGCTTTTAATCTCGTGCATTATAAGAAGTGTATTTGAATATTGACTTCATAGTCTAATAAATAATTTCTTATTTTTTTATTTAAAACTTTTTAATTTATAAAGTTCAAAAGTCAAAGTCTGGAATAAAAAAATTATTTCATTTAAAAATATGAAACACAAAAATTGTGCTCATTTAAAAGCTGGGAGATGAGGTGTAAGAAAAGAGGAAAATTATTGATCATGTTAAGTGTATAGCTTTATTTAATATAATTATTTTGTGAGAAAATTCTCACACTTATTATTTTTTTTTTCAGTCTGATCTTATCTAAACCCAAAAAAAAAAAATTAAAAAAAAAAAATATTAAAGTATGGTAATTTTAAAAAAATAATTCAACTAATATAGGGAAAAAGAGCATTTTGATTATTTAAAAAAAAATTAAAAAAAAGTATACCATGAAAAAAATGATTTTTTTTAGTCAAGAAAAATAAAAATTTTCAAAGAAGGGAATCTCTCAAATACTAATTTCTATTGATTTATAAATCAAAGATTCAAAATCATATTTTCTTCCCCTTCAAACATTATAATGTAAAACTAAATAGAATTTGACTTGCTGTCAACTAGCTATGTTAATCACAACATCAGACACATTCTTTTTAATGATTTTGATTTGATCGTTATGTTCAAATTTCTAACTTCTTGTATTGTAATGAAATTGACGCATGAGCATCACCCAACTATTGTCTATTATCTCTAGCTCTACGATAAAATAGTTATTTAAAATAAGCAACACAATTATATAAGGGATTGAATTATTAATAATTCAATTTTTTTTTTTTTTTTACAAATATATACACTAATTCTCTCAATCCATGCATCAAAGAGGTGATTTTCATGTGTATATAATATATAATCATAAATTTCAAAATATATTCTCATAACTATATATAATCATTAAAAATGCAAAATTATTGAAAATAGCATCATTTTCTAGTTTTTAAACTTGAAAGTGGGAAACTATGACTTATCTTATAATAGGACAATGTTTGGTATATAGTGTTTGGGGATATGTCGCATGATATAATTTCCTTTTTCTGCACTAATTTTCTTTTTCAAGGTTCATGTTCTCATCATTTTTTATTTTCTGATCATAGAGGAAATTAAAGCATTAAAATCTAAAACACAGTTTATGTAACCATCCGTACCTAAAAAGTTTATAAACTTGAGTTGTCAGTTTAAAATATAAATTAAACTAACATGACTGTAAGTAATATGAATAGAAGTGAAAAATATTTTATAAAGCCTAAGCTAATTACCATCTATATAATATGAATTAATCATTTTGAACGGAGTTGAAATTTAAGATATTAAATTATTTAAAATTAGTTTATGACTGGATAATTATTAATGATATTATAATCACTCTAGGATTATATTTTGTATAATTGGTGGATCCATCTGAAAAAATTATTCGAAAAATATAATATGAGATAAAATTATTTGAGATATTAGAGTATCACAATATAAAAAATTATAAATTAAAATTATTGATAGAAATTGATAAAATTTAAAGTTTTAAACAAATTTGAAAAATAATATAAAATTTTGAATTTTTTTAGATTATTAGGCTTTTTAATTTTAGAGTTGACCGTAATTATAATTAACTTAGAAATTTGAATAAAATTAACAAAATTTAAAATTTTGGACAAAATTAAAAAATTACACAAAATTTTAAATTTTTTAAATCATCAGGCTAAGTTTACCTTTTATTTTTTTATTAAATTTACAATATATATATATATTAAAATAATTTTAGATATCAAAAATATATTTAATGTATACTATATTTTATTAATTATATATCATTTACTGTTATTTATTAAAAAAAATAGTTTGTAATACTATTTTAGATTTAAAGAAAATAGTTTTTGAGCGTTAATTAATTATTTTATAACTTTTATAATTACAATATGTAAGTTCATTTTAGTGATTTCTAGACAATGTTTTCAACAAAATACTTTTTTCAATAGCAATTCAAACAACAATGACAAACAGAGTTTAAGCAATGTTAAGAATATTAATATAATGTCTACAATAATGTTACTCCTAAACCACCTAAATATCCAATATAAAATTATAAAAAATTAAACATACAGTAAAATCACTATAAATTAATAATTTTTATTATATATTAATTTATTACGGTCTCAACTTGAATTAATATGTTAAATTAATATTCTATTAATTAATTTTTTTTAATTAATAAATTTCATAAATTTTAAATATATTAATTTATAAAAATTTGACGTAAAATGAGATAGCAGTCTAGTAATAAAAGTAAATATAAAAATTAGAGATTTTAGATGTTTTAAATTCAATTTTTTTTTATATTGGATTTAACTTTTAAGTTATATTTATAATATTTGATAATTTGGCATTACACATGACTCGAAAATTTAAATTATGATAATTTTTATCTTTTTAAGGGTTTTAATGTATAAATAATTATTTTATGTAGTGAATATATTTATTTATAAGTATATATAAAATAAGTAAAAAATTAATTAAAAGTAAAAAATTAATTAATGAAAAATAAGAAATGGAGTCGCGTGGAAAAAAGTGTAACTTAAGCGGTTGAAGAGAGAAGGAGGTATACATGTTGCAAAATTTTTTTTTACAGGATAAAATATATTTTCTGTCTTTTTGGATATTTTTGAGATTTCCCCTTTATTATAATTTAATATATATTCAAGATCAAGAAGCAAACTTTTCAATTGTCTTTTTTACATTGAAAAGTTAGCTAAAAACAAATATGATAAGGTTAATTATTATTCTAGATAATTATGTTTATGGTGTGATCACATCCATTGAATCCATTTCATTTCAATTTATAGTTTCACATTACTATGCTAAATTGTTCTAAATTTTTAAAGTGTCTAAAAGGTTCACCCTAAAATTTTATAGTGATTTGAAAAATAAAAATCTAAGTGGAGAGAAAAAAGAATTAATGCATGGAACTTAATTAATTATTAAGTCTGTAAATTCCATCCAAATAGAATCATTCATCATTAATTATTTTTTTTATTTTTTTATTTTTTGTTTTAAGTCTCAATACAATGGACAAAAGAGTATTACATGTACATGTATATATAGTAAGCTGCCTGGTCAAGTTCGAAAGAGGCTGCAAACATATCACCTCATGATCAAGTAACTATAATTATTAGTAAGATAATAAATTTCACATCAAGTAAATATACGATGTTGAATTATTTTATATATAATTATATTAATTAAATTTTAATAATAACATTCTCAAAATTATATAAATTTTTAATATTTTTAATATGATTGCAGAGCGGGAAAATGATTCATATGATATATTCTGAGTTTAATAGTGTATTTAAAGTTAGCACTACTAAAATTATATAAACTCTTAATATTCCTAATAATATTATTATTATTATTATTATTATATACATATAAAAATGAGAATTAAGTATTGAAAATTTAAATATATAATTTTTTTACATTAGAAAAATCATTCAACCCATAAAAATTATGAAATTAATTTTGTCAAGTCTAGAGAGAGATGCTTGCACTTTTTAATTAATCAAAAGATGTATAAAGCATGTATGGGTGGTGTTTTTGCTTGTATATAAATTTTGGAGAACATATATTAGCCAAATTCTGATTCTTGCACTACAAAGAATCAAATCAAATAGTTTGATTATGGAACCCATAAACATTATAGATTTTTTACTATTTGTTGCACTTTTGGATGTCTTGTCATTAATGTAGTAAATATGATATAAATGATGTCTTGAACCATTAATTATATACCTTGTTTTTTTTCTTATATTCATTTGAGATTGATTAATTGGATGTGGTCGGTAGAACACCAATTTTTTCCATGAACATAATTTTTATATGTAGATTTTATTTGAAATTTTTGATATTTGTGACTTTTGATTACTTTTGAGATAATGAAATATTAGATCAATTACTCAGTTTTCTTGTAACTGTTTTTTTTTTTTTTTTGGCATATCGAAAAGTTTTAAAAGAAAATGAATCATTAAAGACTTGAGCTAACTTCTTTTGCAATTGCATTATATACATAAATTAATTAATTACATATATTTAACAAAATTATAACTTTTATAATGATAAAAAAAATTATCTACCTTCACTATATAAATAACTCCTTTTAACACGTTAAAAAATAAAAAAATTTAATATTAATAAAACTTAGTAATATTATCATTGGATTTATAAAATTCTCCTAATAAAAAATATGGGCCAATTCAAAAAAATTTATGAGTGGAAATAATAAATGAATTCTAAGTATTTTAATTTTTCAACGGAAGTAAAAGATATTACTATATATATATATATATATATATATATATATATATATATAATACAGTGTTATATATAATCTTTTAAATCAGATTAGGAGGCAGAAATGATTTTGATAGATCTTACACACCGTCAAAAAGAAAAAATCTTATTAATTTATAAAAAATTCACTTTATTTATTTAAATTTAATTTTTACATAAAAAATTTTATCGATTTATTCAAACTCAATATTATATATAAAATTTTTTTCAATCCAAATTAATTTTTTTTGTGAAATTATTTAATAAAAGGTTTGGATAAGACTCATGAGAAAGCAAAACTTTTCAAATATTTATTTTTTTTATTCATAAAATACAAATTTAAATTGCTTAATATGAATGAGATATTTGCTTTGAACGTTAGTTAATTTTTTTCTCTCTTTTAAACACTCTCCAATTCAATCAAATTTTTCCATGACAGAAAAAAAAAAATCATATGAAGTACATCATTATTATTCTCACTTTCTAAAGAAAAAAACAAAAGTAGATTTTGTTTTTTAGGGAAAAATGGTTGAATAATTAACTTTATCCTGAAAATTTGTAGATTTTGACTTTAATTGTCCCCACTAAAGAAGAGGAAATGAGCTGCGAATTTGGCCAAAAGGCAAAATAAATGAATACAATGTGTTTTTTATTTTTTTAAATATCTATTTCCATTTTCTTCAATAATCAGTTAAGATTATTATTGAATGATGAAAATTAAGGTCCATCAAAGGCCAACAAGTACTGATTGAACTTCATGAAAGGCCAAAACGTACTCGCTTACCTCCCTTAACCCAACGCTGCTTTTATAATTTGGTTATAAAGCAAAGAATATTTACACCTCTTTTATTAATTATTCAAGTTAGGAAATTTATTCAGTTACTAAATCAACACCAACACATTCTCAAAGACTTTAATTAAGTAAAAGACCAGAAAAGAAAATACCCATCTTACATCAATTTGATGAAAAACACATTTATAAGCACTATGCTCCTCAAATTCATATGTTGTTTTTAATAACAAAAATTCACTTGTTTTTGAATTGATCATAATTAGATTTGAATTACCACTGTTTTTGGCTTGGTGATCATGTGCATTGTGCATATAAATCCAAATTCATCCTTTGGCAATCTTTGTTGTATAATTTTAAAAGTGTTAGTGATTGAGATTAAAGAATCTAAATATATTATCTATTTAATATTTTATATTGACGTTTGCAAATTTATGATATAAAATTGAATTTAATACCAATCATCATTAAACTGAAAGACATTTGAGTGAAACTCATCTTATAGTGAAAGTTTATCATCGGACCAATAAAAAAAATTAAATGCAGTCTAATTTATGTTATAATGAGAGGTGATACAAAAATCGATTAGATTCTAATACTATGTTATAAATATTAAGAACTTATATAGTTTTAAAAATATTAATTTCAAAAATTAATTATTGATATTAAATAATCTAATTATATATAAAATAATTTAATATCTTGTATTTAATCATTATGAAATATTATATGTTAACAAGCATTAAGTTTGCTTCTTCTCTTAATCTTAATTATAAATTGCCGCCTTCATATTAACTACTGTATTTCTGGTAAATTTTTTTTTAAAAAAAGTCACTTTTCCCATTTGCTTTCTTATTTAACATTATAAAGAGTTTTTCAAATCTCTTAAGATGAAGTTAAAATCAAAATTAAGATAATAATTAAATTAAAATAAAGTAATTAAGTTTATAATAAATTAAATTTTATAATATAAAAATATTCTAAGTCAGATTAGATTATTTTCCTTATTATAAATTTATTAATAATAAATTTTATTTAGTGGGTATATGATAAATTTTTTTTTAAGTAGCTATTAGTTTTTTTTTTTTTTTTTTTTTTTTTTTTTTTATTTTAATAAGTTATATCAAACTCGTTTGGTTAATAATAGCTATTATTTGTTAGGTAGTTAAACCGTTGCAGTTTACAAAAATTTCAATATGTAGTTTTTCTGAAATATTTTCTACCTATTTAAATAAAAAAATTAAATTATTATTTTTAAAATAATATTTAAATAAAAAATAAATATTATTATTTATTATTAATAATCATTAAATATATTAACAGTTAATAATTAATAATAATTTTATTAAACACTTATAATAATCAATTTTTAATTTACAATCATCAATATTAATTATCAGTTACCAGCTAACAGCTAAATACTAACTGCTACTATAAGTAATTAAATTAAATGAGATTTTAAATCTATGGATAATATAGTATATTCACTTTATTATTAAAGATAATATATCGCTATATCTGTTTCATAATAAATATTTTAATTATAAAATACATAATTATTAATAATTTTTTTTATTTTAATTTTTTTATTATTTTAGTTTATTTATTATTTTAATATTTCTTTATTTTTCTAAATTTCTCACATTTTATATTTTTTAATTAATTTTTTATATTTTATAAAATATTTTTAATAAGAATATTATTATCA
The DNA here is from genome assembly GCA_948193065.1 of Aleurites moluccanus. Taxonomy (NCBI): domain Eukaryota; kingdom Viridiplantae; phylum Streptophyta; class Magnoliopsida; order Malpighiales; family Euphorbiaceae; genus Aleurites; species Aleurites moluccanus. The sequence continues at coordinate 59,079 of CANXYC012863286.1, forward strand.
AATTAAAATAAAAATATAGTTTAAATTATAAAATAAAATAATTAAATTAAAATATACTAAAAAAATTATAATTTATTATGGGAAGGAGTGATTATTATTATTTTTTATCATTAATAACTTGAGATAATTTGAGGGGGCTCTTAAATACAGTGACAGTACAGTCAATTGGGACAATAACGAAAATAACTAAATTGATAATTCATATTTTTTTGACAAAAAAAATATAATTTAATCAATTTTGTATTAATTTTATTTTATTAATGAAAATTTCAATTACTTTTCATCAGATCTAGGAGGAGACCTCAAATTATAACTACAGAATAAAACTTAAAATTAATTAATTAAATAATATTTATAAATTAATTTTCAATAATTTTTGTAGTCTATATAGTATTAAAATTAAAATATAAATTTTCAATTATTATCTTTATATATTTATTATCTGATGTTTAATTCTTAAAATAGTATTTAAGAGATAATTTCTGAATATATAAACTAAGGGTTATAGATAATTTTTTTAATTTATTAGAAAGACACATTTAATTTTGATGAAATATAATAATTATTTAAATAAAAAAATTAAATAATAAGAAATTAAGTTTAATTTATTTGTGGACCTTATAAAAAATTTAAATAAAATTACAAGAATATATGATAATAATTAATGATGGTAATGATGATATAAGTTGTATGACATCAACAATAGATGAACTTGTAATGATAAAGTTACAAAAAAGATTTGTCCCTCTTTTTTTTTTTTTTTCTTTTTGCTCTACTATATTAATATATATTGTAAAAAAAAAAAAAAAAAGTGAAAGAATATAAGAAAGGAAAGGGTTGAAAGCCATCAGCTAGACCTGAACAGGTGCATTGGACTTCTAAAACTTTAGTCCATAGTTCATATTGAAACTTCTCCTGCGAACGTTATTTTATTCTTAGCCATTGATTCTCCACGTGGATAATTTTTTGTTTGACTTTCAAATTACAATTAAATTCCAGGTAGCTTTTTTAATCCATATATAAATATTTCTATTTACAATCACCATTTCAGCCAAGCAAAATCATATTTTCCTTGATCTATTATAATAAATCATGGACGAGGATAATAATAAGCCTATTTCTACTAACAAGGAAGAACCAGCTAGTGGAGGAGAAGTTAGATATAGAGGCGTTCGACGGCGGCCATGGGGAAAATTCGCGGCGGAGATACGTGACTCTGCTCGTCAGGGAGCAAGAGTTTGGCTAGGGACTTTTAGCACCGCTGAAGAAGCTGCTAGAGCTTATGACCGAGCTGCTTATACAATGAGAGGTCATCTAGCTGTTCTTAATTTTCCTAATGAGTATCCTCTTGCTAGTGGCGGTCGCGGTGGCGCTTCTTCTAGTTCCTCTGCTCATCCTTTTTCTTCTTCAACGTCTTTTTCATCTTCTTCTTCTTCTTCTTCTTCATCGTCAATTCATAAACAAGTTTTTGAGTTTGAGTACTTGGATGATAAGTTGTTGGAAGAGATGCTTGAGCAAGAAGAGCGGAAAAACAAGAAAAATTAATGAAAGTACTGTAACCGGAAATTATTGATCAATACAGCGAGTGTCATCTTTTTAATAAATAATGTGGTATTTATATATCCATACATAAATATTGTCAAGAAACCATAATGTAAAATGTATTTTGCTAGCAAAAACCCATTACAATAAATGGTTTTTGCCTCTCTTCTTGTAAAGCATTACCATTGTGTGTTTATGTATTCATATGGTGTGAATGAGTGGAAGTTGAGTGTTTTGTGTTTAAACATTAACTATATTGCTGTACACTGAGAAGCTTGTGTATGCATGATTTCCTACATTATATTAAGTTAATGTTTTCGTCATTTTTCTGGTGAATGGCGATGAATGTGGATATTCCCTCCAAAACAAATTGAGGTTTTTTAAACAATATGTGCTTTTTCTAGAACAGCATATTACTGTCAAATCAAATCTCTATCAATAGTTTTTATCCTTCTTTTAGATGGGTTTTTACCTAACACTTACATGCATGTATATTATATGTCTATAATATTATATAATTAATTTTTTGGTTGACAGTTTCTAATTCCCTTTCATGATGACGAGCTAATTAGAATTCTACAAGGATGGAAAAAGACAAGCTAAAATTAGGTTTAATGTATGTATGTAACTGAAAGAACTACCAACAGAACAAACTGAAAACGAACTACTACAGCCATTCAAGTAATTATAACTCTCTTGAAGGATTATGCAGCTTCTTAATTTGTTTTTATTTATAATTATTTATTTTGGTTTTCTTATATTTAATTAATTAGAATAGTAAGAATTTATAATTATATATATGTTATTTTCACTTAGTCTTTTTCTTTTTTAGTAAGTCCAACTGCAACAACAATTATATATCAATGAATTAAAACAAAATCCATGTAACTTAATTATATTGTTTGCTTGGAATTATTATTGGTGTTTTGTTTTCTCATAAATAAGATTTGGTATAACTCCATATTTTAAAAAAAAAAATGTATTTGAAATTCTATATTTACATATTTTATTATTTTGAATTTTTATAAATTTTTGCAATTACATCATATATTTTTTATATTTTTTCAATTATACTTTAATTTCAATATTTATATATCATTCTATCTAAGTCACATTTGTAAAAAATTATTTTATTAATTAAAAAACTGAAAAGCCAAATTATTTCTTAAACTCATTATATATATGACCATATTGTCAATTTAATTTTTTAAAGTTTAACTGATGTCAAATGAACTCTTTAACTTTATAAATTTAATTAATTGAATTATTAATTTAAGTATTAGTAGTGTATTAAAATTCACAAAATTGAAATACTAAATTATATTAAAAGAAAAATGGATATATGCCAAATAAGGGACGACTAATTAATGAGCAACTTGGAAGAGCCAAATACGCGGCAACATTGGCCTCTGGGAAATTTTCAAGAAAACTTGCCTAAAATTATTTAGATGCTGCAGTCAAAATTGGAAGCAAAATTCGTCGGCGATAAACGCGTATCATATCTAATTAATTGAGTTATTGTGAGGGGAAAATGGTGATTATTAAGCCTGCTCGAGAGAGAAGCTGCATTAAAGATAATGAGAAAGAGAAAGGGAAGGAGAGCTCTAACTAATAGCATTTGCAATCTAGTTGGTTAATTTTTATTATTTTTTTTTAAATTGAGTTTTGACTGAATCCAAGCTCAAGATTTTTTTTTTGGGTGAATTAAAGATGAAAAAAGAAACTGACTACACAACAGAACAAGGTTGAAACCCAGACCACTCAAATCTTCATCTAAGAAAGAAACTCCCAGAGCCATTTTTAAAATATATATTTTTTTAAGATTTCGCTATGATATGTTAATATTTAGTGTTGAAAGGGAGAAATTTTTGTTTTTTTATAAGAAGCCATACTTATTTTTGATAAATTACACTTAATTATTATAAAAAAGACTCAATCCTGAAATCTCTCTAAAAAATTTAATCTCTTGTTACGCAAGTTAAGCCTTTGAATGTTATCTTGATTGATGATTTAACTCCAGCATTAATAAAGCAACGATTCATTAATATCTTAATGGTATATTTAATAAAGCTATACACACATTAAGGCAAGACATGCTGTTGCATTAATTAATAAAGTCATCGTACAATTCGAATCAAATAAGCAATTTATATAAGCCTTTAATTTTTCGTATGTATTACTATTCTAGAAGTTTTGTTTCTTGACATTCGGTATTTTTGGTTGAAAGTTGATCAAACAACAATCGATTTGATTCATTCAGATGCTGCTTTAATTCACCGCCACTTGTCTGCTACTAAATTGAATTACATTTTTATCTCCTACACCCACAACAAATTAAATTACTAATCCATAGATTTTGTTCAAAAATGACTCTGAGTTTCTAATCACTCTGAATTTTACCATCTATTGACATCTGGGTAAGATATTTTTTGTGGACCTATTCATTAGCGAGGCTGTATATTTTAATTTGTAAAGTAATTGTAAGCTGAACTATCCAAATTGTATAAAATTTTGTTGTAAGCTGAACTATCCAAATTGTATAAAATTTTGACATTCGTCAGATTCAAACTTGGCTAATAAACATGCCTAATTTTAAAACTTTTTAAAATGAAAAAATTAAATGCATGCTTTTGTTGTAGGTATCTCCGTACAATCGAGCAAAAAATTGCATTTTCTTTGCAGTGATCTTTTTCTCCCTGGAAAAAGAAAGAATTAAAAATTTAGAACAAGTTTGATGGAAATTAGTAGCAAATTATAAATTTGTTTATATGGGACAGAGGGTTGGGGGCTATCCTGCTAAAAAAAATTCATTAATTTATAATAAAAATTTTAACTAATTCATCCAAATTTAATTTTTTATTTATAAAAATTTTCTCCATTCACCCAAAATTAATTTTTTCACTTTTTTCATGTTTTCTTGATATCTTATATATCATATTGATATTCCTAGCATTTCAAGGGAAAATATATATTTTTGGTAAATCAAGAAATTCCAATCAAAAGGCCTAGCCATAACGGATTTTGCCTTCAAACCTACCATCCTTTTCATATATAATCCATTGTAATGATTTCATTCCACTGTGTACTTTGTCTTTGAAATTCCATAATCTGGGTTTCATTCTTCAAAAATGAAAATCTTTTTTTTTTTTTCGTTTTTCCAAATATTCATAAGTTTAAGAAAAAGATTTGCATATATTTGATCAGAATTAAATCCAATCTCTTGTAAAATAGGAAATGCATATTCAGCTATAAACATAAACTAAGAAATTAGAATTAATTATAGAAACTTGAATTACTTCATATAAATTCCAAAAATCCATATATATATATATATGAATTAATTGAAATATGCATAAAGTAAAAAACACCAATAACAAAAGAAAACTCAGAAAGGCTTTAATAGAATTAGAATAACTAATTAAAAAGTACGTAACTAGTAGTAATACTCAATCTTGTTGTCTTTTCTTCTTCTCCTCTTGTGATTCAAGAAGCTCTTCAAGCACCTTATCATCCAAATACTCAAACTCGAAAACTTGCTTCTCTTGTTCACTCGATGAATTTCTTCTCTCAAACAAATTCCGATTTGCACAAACATTACTACTACCACTGAATGATGAAGACGACGAAGAAAGTGAAGAAATTGAGAGAGGAGAGCGACGAGATGATCCCATTACTTGAGAAAAATATTCATTAGGAAAATTTAGGATCGCAAGATGACCTTTAAATTTAAATGCGGCTCTATCATAAGCACAAGCCGCATCCTCTGCAGTGTCGAATGTTCCTAGCCACAACCTTGTCCCTTGCCTCGATGGATCTCGAATTTCCGCTGCAAATTTCCCCCACGGTCTTCTTCTCACGCCCCGGTAATGCACTTCTTTTTCCTTGCCCTTCCCTCGGCTTGGGCCTTCCATAAGCTTGAGAGAAATAGTGTCTTTGTGTTTTGCTCTTAATAAATTAATTAATGATCAATCTCCAATGTTTAATGTTAGACTTATTAGCCTTTCAATTTTTTTAGACTATATATCAATTGACATTGCCCAAAAAAACATGAAACACAAAACTCTATTTCTAGGAATTAAGGTTCATTGTTCTACCATATATACATTCTAATATTCTAATTCTAATTATGGAATTTAGGGTATTTTTGTGATTTTGATTCGGTCTTGTCTTTTGATTTGAGAATATATGTATATATACATAATATAACAAAGGTAAAAACCTATTTGCTTACTTCATGATTCAGAAAATAAAGTCTTGCTTTCCTTTGATATGATACCCCATGCCAAATGGATTAGGTGATTTGAATTTGCACCCATCGTTATTAATTAATTAATTAATTACTCATTATTTAATATATATATATGAGATACTTTATCATAGAGTTTAAATTTTTTTTTTATTATAATTAACCTGTATCTTATCTTAATGATAAAGTGAGATTATTTTAAGAGTAAATGTTAGGATTCGAATTTCATTAATATTAAATTTAACTCTCCAGTACTAAAAAAAAATAAAATTTATTGCGATTATTAAAGTAAAGAGTATGTTATGCACACTGGTTAGAGAAAATATGATAATTGAGTATATCAACAAGAAAATGTAGTTAATAAAATTTCGAGATTTCCAAAAGGGAAATTATTAGACTTAGTTTTTTAGATATAAGAGTTGAATTCGAAATTAATTTCAAATAATTTATAATTTTTATAATTCAACTCCATATAAAACGGTAAACCAATCAAAAATTAAGTTTATCATCTCATTACTTTTATGTAAATACCAATAAAAAAAAGAAGAAGAAAAAAATAGAACTCAATTCTTCTTTGATGACTTACATATTAATATATGCCAGGCAGTGAGGATTTTGGATATATAATCATAATATATTATTTTGTTGAATTTCAATCCTTAATTAATAATAAATAGAATGATATGGATTCTAAAAAGTAATTGAACACTCTATTTATGAATTGACAGAATTTTGATCATCAAGGTATAAAATATTAAAGAATGTCTCAAATTTCTAATTAGATATACATTCCCATTTTGAGATAGATTTTTTTTATCTAGTGTCTGTTATTTGGTGAATAAATTTTGGGTTTATTATGGGAATTGTGCTATATATATCTCAATACTTTTTGCAATAATTCTTATAAATTGGAATATCTTGCAAGAGTTTGATGATTTGGATCAAAATACAATATCCTGCCTGTGGCTTGAGGGGAGTGAAAATATAATTAATGGAGATATATATATATATATATATGTATATAAATAAAAATATATATTTGGAGAGTTTTATTTTTTATGAATCTTTTTCGATTTGAATATAAATTAGTCAGATCTAATAATTTAAATATTATATAATTATAATCAAACAAAAATAAAATGAAAAAGAAAAAGAACATAAAATAAACGTATTCTTCACTCTATTTGAAAGTGAAAAATAAAGATTTTTAATTTATGAATGTGATGAGAATATTTATGAATTTAATGAGAATAGTTAAAAATAAATAAATTACCTCTATTATACAACTCTTCCATTCAATGGTACATTTATGATATTATAAAAAGTGAGGCAGTAGAAATTTACTTTAAGACAAAAGCTTAGCCCAATAGCAATCAAATGTAGCAAAAAAAAAGAGTTACTGAATTGTGCTCAAATTATCCTTTAAATTACCAATAAATTTTGGTTCAAATGAAAAAAATTTAAATTATTTAATTAAAGATCTCAAGTTTAAATTTTAAAATATATAGAGCGCTATTGAAAACACTACTCTCATAAAAAACAAATCGATCAAAATGTAATTTAGATTAATTAGGATAAACCTAAATACTGAATTAGAGTACCGAAAAATTAACCATTAAATTCAAATGTTTCAAAGAAGCAAGGGAAGTTTTGATTTTTTATTTATAGAAATGGACGGTCGTCAAAACTTAATATAGGGCCCACTTGGGACCTAAAGGCAAAGTAACCCATTTGATTCCTTGGCAACCAAGGAAATTGGTCAAAAGTCAAAACATATTCAATTTGTATATTGATTTGGAAGGCTTATTCTTGAATTCTCCCCTTGAAGGGACCAGCAACCCCGATTGAATAAAAAGGAAGCTTCGCGTCGCAAATTATGACAAATGGCCTTTACATTTTCAAAAGAAAATGAGTCGGTGGATTGATTGGTCGTTTAATTTTATCAAATATATCTTAAATGTAAATTTAATTTCAATATAATTTAAGTATAAAATCTCAAATTTTGAAAATAATTTTAATATCACAAAATATATGATTATTGGTGTTAAAAATATAATTCTAAAAGTTATAAGAATAAAAGAATTTTGAATTTATATTTTTTATTTATTAAAAAGAAAATATTAATAAAATTAAAAAATTTATAAAATTATAGAAAGGCATAACAATTTATGATTTGTAGTATAAATATATTCAAAATGAATATAAATAAATAAATAAATTTGTTAGTAATTATGAATAAAGGATAAATATAGCGGATTAATTAGGATTAGATAAGTCAGATCCATATAAGTTAAAGAATTTTTATAGTAAGGTTCATCATCAAGGATATATTTGGAGATCCATAACCTAAGGGTCCAAAAAGTACTCGATCAAAAAAGAAGTCATAAAAGGAATATCAATCGATCGAGGTTTCACCAAAGTACCTTGCCTTGCTCCAATCTCTAGGTGGTCGTCCCCCTAATGAACATACATTATGCTATCTCATTATATGTGAGACCCTCTAAACTCATACATCATGATCTCCTGACCAAGCTTTAACCAGCCCAATAAGAGACAAAAACGTATCAAGACAACCTTCCTAATATAGCACGCACAAAAGCCCCAAACTACTATAGCGTTTGACAATAAATGTGATTATTTGGCCCATCTATAATAAGGTGAACTCAATACCTCTATTATACTACCATATATCTATCAACCTCATTGAACGGCCTAGGATTTGGATGTACTATTGACATTATTAACTACTAAAAGGTAGATTCAGTCTATATCTTGAAACCTTTCTCTCTCGCTAAAAAAACTCTCTCTCTTTAAAGATAAAAGAACAATCATCTTCTTTTATGAATTTTCTTCATCTACAAGTCAACTGACATAGGCATCAGAAAGACTTTGCCAAGTCCAAAATTTAGCCCCTTGATGCTAGTTTGTTGATCTTGCATGTTCAAATCATCCATTAAGTCCAAATATAAACAAAAGAGGTTCACGTTGCTCTTCAAAGATCTTTAAATCATCAAACGGTGTCGTCTGTAGAAAACATTTATTAAACATCATTGATATCTTTTATGTTCTTTTCTTTACTTGAGGATTGTGATATCCACATTTCCTTTTTTTTTTCCTTTCTCTAATTCTTTCTTTCTTATACATCAAGAAGACTACTTTCAAGCTCGTACAAAAACTATTTCATAAAAATTTAGCAAACTTATGCCTTTCACTTCACAATCCCTATCCTAGACTTGTTTTAAGTGAGAATGCCTTAAATATGCTTGATAGATTTACCATCTACTTCTAACCAAATACCCATAGGGAAACCCCTCCCCCAAAGAAACACTATCATCCCAGTTCAAAACATCCAAACTTGTCAGACTATAAATTCTCTCTCAATTCCAGATTTAGATATGACTATCACTCTTAACTTTCACCTCATCAATAATATGGTCATTCAGTTCAACGGTGTTGCCCAAACACTAGTAGCCACAATCCTTCAACAAACGCCTAATACCCAAAATATAACTTGGGTGTTTGAGACCATACAATATGGTGCAATAAGGCATCTTGCTTTTGAAGAAGAACCTTAATAGGGTATAGGGGAGAAAGGGAGACAATTAAAAGAGTAAAATAAAAGAGTAAATTTCAAAGAGTTTGAAAATTCGCACTGTTGCGGCCTTCGGCGCTTCCACTTTTAGAAACAATCAATTAAGAGATATCAAAATAAAATTTTCCTTTACTAAAATTTAAAATCAGCTGTCATTATTGAAATAATTTAATTCAATTGTATAATATGCTAGCAAATTCAAAAGAGCATTATGGCTTTTCATAGCTTAATTTAATATATAATTTTTTCAAAACATTGACAAAAGAAACTTTACCATTAGCAAAATTTAAACCCTATCATACCACTTAGCAATTTAATACACTCAAATTAAGATAATTTTCTCAATAATTTAAAAGGTCTTCTAGTGGAAAAAGGAAACCTTGAATTTTGTTATTCTATTTCAAAGCTATGTTAATTAATAATAATTACACAAATCATATTTAGATTTCAAATGCCCCTACAAAGTGGATTTATTTTTTATTTAGGGAGATTGTTTAATATAATAAATTTTATTAATTTAAATGAGTTTGGTAGATATAATATGATTAAAATATAATAATATTTCTATATCGATAATTTGATTGTATTTTTTAATATAATTTTTTTGAGTGAGACTAAAGTGTCTTGCCTTACTCCAATCTCTTTAAGACAACAAGCACAACAGCCTAACATAATCCGACCCATCCACAATAATATGAACTCAACGCCTCCATTATGTTGCCATGCATCCATCAACCTTATCGAATGGCCTAGGATCTTGAATATATAACTGACATTATCAAATGCCAAAAGGTAGATCTAATCTACATCTTATAACTTATTTCTCTCAATAAAAGACTCTCTCTCTCTCTGAAGATAGAAGAACAATCATCTTCTTCCTCGAACTTTCTTTATCCACGAGTCAACTGACTTAGACATTAAGGAAATTTTGCAAATCAACTAACTTAGACATTAAGGAAATTTTGCAAAGTCCAAGACTTGGCTACTTTGTTCATCTTGCAAGTTCATATCATCCCATTAAGTCCAAATCTATAACAAAAGAAGTTCATATCACTCTTTGAAGATTTTCGTATCATCAAATGTTGTTGTTTGTGGAAAACATTTATTAAACATCACTAATCTCTTATGTTCTTTTCTTTCTTTGAGGACTGTGAGTTCCTTTCTTTTTCTCTCATTATTTTTTTCTTAGATCTCAAGAAGACTACACTCTAGCTCATTCAAAAAACCATTTCCATAAAAATTCAGCAAAATTATACCTTTCACTTCAAAATCTCTATCATATACCTATTTTCAATGAGAATGTCTCAAATACAATTGACAGACCCATCATCTAATTCTAACTAAATACCACCTATAGAAACCAATCCCCCAAAAAATACTACCAACCCAACTCAAAACGTCCAAACCTATCATACTATAAATGCTCTCCCAACTCCAGAGCTAGTCTAGATATGACTAGCTCTTTTCACATTTACCTAGTGATGGAGCCAAAACTCGGGATTAGAGATTACCCATTTACATAATATTTTTTAATAAAAAAATTAAAATAAATTAAAATATATTATAATAATCTATCATTTTCATTTACAAATATAAAAGAGACAATTATTATAATCAAAAAAATATATAAAAAGAGCACGTTTCACATTTGTTCTTGATGTGATTTTATATTTTAAAACCGTTGAATAATTAGCTTATAAAAAGAAGTTTGAATGTGAGATTAAAATCTTCAGATTATCATATATGAAATTAGGGATTTAAGTATGCTTATTCTTAGAGATTTTAAACTTCAAAAGAAAAAATCTTAGTCCATTTATAAAATAACTAGCTCATAATCGAAAAGAAATTTAAAAAGAAAAGATGATTATAGGCTTGAGATTTCATCGCACAACCCGTTGGCCACTTCATCATAAAAAGAAAAACTAAAATAACTAGCTCACATTTCAATTGAGTCACTTCTTATTTCTGGCTTCCAGCTTATTTATTTATTTATTTATTACCATCAAGTTCATCACACAATTTTTTTTTTTTTGGCTAATTGGGTCATCAAGTTCATCACACAATCTATTTTATTTTTTATTTCAGCTTGACAATAGCATTTCTTGTTTCAGGAATTTAGAGGAAGCAGTCAAATAAATTTAAGGGATGTCAAATTAACCTAATACTAATATATATATGATTTTTTTTTTTAATTGAGGGTGTGCAAATTAACTAGTGGCTCCGCTGCCTTCATCTCATCAACAACATGGCCACTCAGCTCAACGGTGCTGCCCAAACACTAGCAGCTCCAACCCTGCAACAAATGCCTAATACTCAAAATGTAATCCGAGTACCTGAGACCAAACAATGTGGTGCGGTAAGGCATGTTACCTTTGAAGGATAACCCCTTAGAAGGGAATAGGAAGGCAGACAATTGGAAGAGTAAAATAGACAGGTAAATAGGAGATCAAATTTCGAAGAGTTAGAAAATTTGCCCTGGTCCCCATCCTTTGCACCGCCGCGCCCCTCGCAACACTGCTTTTAAAATTACAATAAGTTGAGAGATTTTAAAATAAAAATTTTCCTTTATTAAAATATAAAAATCAACTGTCATTATTGAAACAATTTAATTAAATGGCATTATGTTCTAGCAAATTCAAAATAGCATTATAGCCTTTCATAGCTCAATTTAATATATTATTTTTTTTTCAAAAATTGAAAAAAGGAAATTTACCATTAGTAAAATTTAAGTCCTACCGTACCATATAGCAATTTAATATACTCGAATTAGGAAAATTTTCTCAATAATTTAAAAAGGGCTTCTAGTGGGGAAAGGAAACCTTGTATCTAGTCATTCTATTTCAAAGCTATGTTAATTAATAATAATTATATAAATCATATTTATTTTTTTTTTTAAGGATTTTGCATGTTAAAATATTTTTAAAGAAGTCATAATATTAATAGTTAGTTGTAGTGGAGAGATAAAATTTTTTATAAAATAACGCATTTATTTTTAGTAGATCATATACATAATTAATGAGAAGAGAATTCAAATTCGAAATCTCTTTTTAAAAAATTTGCTCTTACCACCAAATGGCTATATAATTCATATTTAAATTTCAAATGCGCCCACACAAAGTAAATTTTTTTTTACTATTATTTTTGTTTAGGTAGATTATTTAATGTAATAATCTTATTAATTTAAATGAGTTTTGTAAATATGATATGATTAAAATATAATATTTTTTCTATATCTTCAATTAGATTGTGTTTTATAATAATAATTATATAAATCATATTTATTTATTTTTTTAAGAATTTTGTATTGTTAAAATATTTTTAAAGAAATCGCAATATTAGTAGTTAGTGATAGTGGAGAAAAATTTTTTTATGAGGCATCACATTTATTTTTAATAAATTATACACTTAAATAAGAAGAAGAAAACTTAAATTTAAAATTTCTTTTTTAAAAATTCGTTCTTATCATCAAGTAACTATATAAATTATATTTAAATTTCAAATGCGTCCACATAAAATAGATTTTTTTTAATTATTATTTTTATTTAGGTAGATTGTTTAATGTAATAATCTTATTAATTTAAATGAGTCTTGTAAATATGATATGATTAAAATATAATAATTTTTCTATATCTTCAAGTAGGTTGTGTTTTATAATATAATTTTTCCCCCTTAGTTGGCAAAGTTTATTAGAATTACTCATTGTTCTGGCATTTAGGGGTACCGTTTTGACCAATGCTGACATAATTTTTGGCATCTAGTCATGTTAAAACGACAAGACCAAATATCATTATTTTTTTTTCAGTGTAAAATACGCAAATGTCAAAACTATGGTATTTTTTCTAAAGTAATTAAAATATTAATTACTTTGGCTAGTAATATTGCAGCCGCCATATTTTTGGCGTCTTGTAATATTATGCCAAAAAGGCCAAACACAGCAATTATATCATAAAAATTAAGATTAATTATGATTTTCGATATACTAGTAACTTTTAAAAATATATTAATTTTTTTTAATAAAAATCATAATATATAATTTGATCTTTCCATCTAATTTTATTATTAATTAATTTTAAAATAATTAATAAAAATAATAAAAAAATAAAAATATCATTACTCTTTATTTTTAATTAATTACATCTTATTTTTATTTTAAATTTTTTTTTAGGATTAAAAAATATATATTTATATTTTTTGACAATTTTAAAAATAGAATAAATAAAAATATTTTTTATTTTATTTTTTAAAAAATAAAAAATTTGAAAATAAAAAATAAAAAATATTTTTTTTAAAAATATTTTTACTTTTTATTTTTAAATTTGTCAAAAATATGAAAACAAATTTTTATTTGTATTAAAAAATTTAAGAAGAAATAATTAAATTTCTTAAATTATTTTTTTTTAAAAATATTTTTTTTTATTTTTATTTTTAAATTTATCAAAAAATATAAAAATAAATTTGTTAATCCTAAAAAATATTTTTTAAAACAAAAATATAGTATAATTAATTAAAAATAAAGGATAATGATATTTCTATTTTTTTACAGTTCTTATTGACTATTTTAGGATTGACTAACGATAAAATCAAATAAAATGGTGTATTAGTATATCGGAATATTTGTCAGAAAAAATTAATATATTTTTAAAATATCAAGAAATCTAGTGTATTAGGTCATTTTAAGGGGAAAATAGTAATTAATCCTAAAAATTGCTACCAAATGTAAAATAATAAATTTAACGGTTAAAAAAGTATTACTACAAGTAAACTTTATTTACTCACACTAACTAATTAGAACAAATAATTGCATAAGCTTTACTTAATCAAGATTAAAGGAAATATGGCATTGGTTATAATCATTTCAAGATTTTCCTTGAACTAAAGTTTGAGAGCCATAAATTGAAATGCTGGACTTAGCTGGCCAAGGCTCTAAAGATTTGGAAATTGAATGTTAGTTGAGCCTCATTTCTAATTGGGCCTCAAAAACACAATGGAGGATGATTTAATAGATGGATAAAATAAATTAAATTAATGACCCTAAAGATTTCTAAATCAAATACAATTAAATAATTTAAGAAATAATTCAAATTAAGCTTTATTATACAATTTGATTTGACATCTAAATTACCCTATACAAATCTCCACGTGTATAACATAAGAACTTGCAAATCTTCCACTAAGACCACTGTAAAGGCTGCGGATAATCACTTAAAAATCTAAATTAATTTAGATTCAATTAATCTCCTTAGATTAATGATTAATAATTGCAACAACTTACATAATTTTATTACTAAATCTTAACTTTACATTAAGAACAAATTGAGCCAATCACGGATTATATTTCAAGTGATTAATAATCAGGTGATTATCCACCTAATTAATTGTAGGTACATTGAGCCTAACCATAACAATTATAAGTGCATCATCCTTATAGCTAAGACACAGTTGTTTTGCTATTGAAACATCTTTTTTTTTTCTTTTGCAAACCGCATGTTTATAATATGAATAACACGAATATATGTTAATTTAGATTGGGGAATGAGAGACTTGAACTTGTATCAATTATATAATTGAGTAATACATTATTATTTTAGGCAAGCTATCAATACAAAAATTATGGGTTTAGGGAACAATCAAAATCGTTCATTAAAACTCTAAAAATCATACAAAAAAATAAAGGGGACGAAAAAATAATATCTAATTGGAATGAATACATGTTTTTGAAACTATATATAATGATTCTATACTCTAATAGATTTTGACCTTAATTTATTATAGTGCCAGTTGATAATTACAACTTTGAAACTAATATATATATTGACAAATAATTAAAAAAAACGTTGTCATAAAATAATTATTGATTTCATTTGGTGGTATATAGTTTAATAAAGGGTACATGTATATATCGATTCATGCACCAATTACATCTTTGAAATAGTGAAAGTTTGAATCTATGATATCAAGATATGTATTTGATGTCACAATCTTTTCTATCTTGTTGATCCTCTTTTAATTATTTAATGTTTCTTTTTGGTTATATGTTAAGGATGTTTGCTGTTACTATGAATTATGTAGGGATGACAATGGGATGGGAAATCTCTATTTTTTGTGGGCATTTATCCCGAACGGGGTGAGAATTCCCCGATTTGTCTCTCCATGGAGATGGGGATGGAGAATATTTTTTCTCCATTAGCGGGGACGGGGCGGGGACGGGGAGTGTATTTCCCACCCTGTGGGGATCCCCATCCCCGTTCTCGTGAGGACCTGTTATTATACTTGGTTAATTATTATATTTATTTAATTATTTCTTATATAAAATTATATTAATTAATAACATATATATATATAAGGAATAATTTGTTCAATAAATAATTTTTATGAGATTGTTGGAGTTTATTGAAAACACTTATTAGATTAAATTTATTCAAGTACTCATAATTTAATATATACTGAATTTTTAATATTTTATTAAAAAATATTACTGAATATTTTTTATGTATTAAAATATTTATATTTTAATTATGTTTGGTTAATATTTTGTGTGTTTGAATTTATTAATATTTTCTAAATAAATTTTTTTATATTTTTAGTTATTATTTATGAATTTTATAACTATAAACAAATTTAGTAATACAAAATTTAAGCGGAAAAAGGGATTTCCACGGAGAACAAGAATGAGGATGGAGACTAAATTATCTCAGTATGTGAAACGAAGGCGGGAATGAAAATTCCCCCGCACCCCACCCTGCCCCATTGCCATCCCTAGAATTATGGCATATGAATAGTGTCTGGTTTCAAGTCTTAATTAAGAAGCATAAACTTCTTAAAGCTACCTTATATAAGAGTTCTATTAGTAACATTAATTGCTCTTGTTAAATTCCATAAAAAAAATAATAGTAATAAATAAATAAAAAAGATTTCACATCATAGATATAACTTCATATTGCAAAGTGCATGCTTTCTATTATGTTAGTATTTAGTACCAACTAGTTTGTAATCCTGCAAGTTGTTATTAGTAAATATTTTTAATTAATTTTTAGAATAAAGTACTACCATTATTTTTAACCTAAAGTACTATTTAGTTAGAAGTGTTTCCTTCATTTTAAAAAATTAATTTTTTTAATTCCTATCTGTTGATTCCGTCTAAAGAATTAGTCTAATTCAGAAATTATTTTAAAAAATTAATTTTTTAATTCTTATCTATTGATTCTGTCTAAAAAATTAGTCGAATTCAAAAACCAGTAGCCAAAATTTTCACTAATTTTTTATTCTTTTCATTTTGGATTTTTTGCTTTAATTTTATTAATCAATTATTACATGCTATTTAGCTAGATTCTAAGAAATGATTTTTGATTAATATTTATCTAATCAATTACTTTTAGAATTTATTGAAGCTTCGTGGTGAGTTCTAAGGAAGTACAAGAAGATAAGGGTATTTTGATTTGATTTGCTCTCTTCTAAGGAAGAAGAAGAAGAAAATGAGAATATTTTTGATATTAAAATTTTATATTTAATATTAAAATATTATTTTTATAGTTGGCTAATAATTTTTTTATTGAAATTATGGATGAAAGTAGAAGTGTTTGTGAATTGAGTTGGTGCGGTTTTATCATTATATTCATTTCAATTCATAGATTGCGGATGAAAAATTTATCCATCCAATTCAATCCAACTTACAATTGCGGATTGGATTATGCGGTTTTATATTATATAGTTTGAATTTTTTATTAGTTATTATTTTATAAAAAAATCAAAATATATTAACATATTTAACCAAAATCTAAAGCGTATAATAATATAGGGAATTTAATTTATTTTTAAAATGTGAGGAAGATTAATATAATATATCAAATCTCATGAATTAAATAATATTAAAAAAAAGATTTTTTTTCTTTTTGAAATCTAAATTTTTTAAAAAGGTATTCGTGTATTTATTTTAACAAAAATAAATTATTAAAAAATTTCTTAAATTTAATAAAATATAAACCTTAACTTTATTATTTATTATAAAATAATTTTTAAAAACTAAACTAATCATAATCAAAATATATAAATATTTTATAAAAATTTTAGAAAATCATTTCTAATTTATCTTTTTCTAAAATTATTAATCTTTTCATAATAATGTAAATCTAATTTTTATTTTATGAAATTAAAATGTATTTTAATGTAAATTTTTCTCTCAGTTTATAGGAAGAATAATAAAAATGAATTTTATTTTTTATTTTTTAAATAATATGTAAGAATTAATAATTATATATATTTTTTATGAGACAATATTTTTATAAAAAATAAAATACTTGAAATTAGAGTTTTTCAATATATTCAGATACAATATCAAAAATTAGATTATTATTTATTAACATTTAACATATTTAATATTAATGTGCATATGGCTTTTTGTAAATTGATTAAATTCAAATTAATTTAAGTTTATTTAACTTGGACTAAATAATTAAGTGTGAGCTAATTATAAATGAATATATATATTCAATCAAACCCATAAAATGCGGTTGAATTGAATTGGGTTAGGTTGATCAATTTACGGATTGATATATGTAATATTCAATCAAACTCATAAAATGCGGTTTAAAATTTTTTTGAATCAATTCAACCTATGAGATTTAATAAACCACAGTTTAATTATGAGTTAAGTTAGATTGAATTGAATTGGATGGGTTAGACGATTTATAAACACCGTAAATGAAAGAACTAATTCTTTTGACGAAATCAAAATACAGAAACTAAATAGCACTTTATCTTAATTTATATATGTCATAAAGATATAAAATTATTATTATAAATAAAAAGATATATAAATATAAAATTATTATACATTAATATAAATAATAATTAATATTATAATATATTTTTAAATTAATCTCTCTGTCTATATTTTTATTTTTATATAATAATATAAAAAAAATTAAATTATAAATCATTTAGTAAAAGAAAAAAATAATGGGAGAATATAATGAAAATAATTATAATGTATTAAAGTATTATTTTATCCTACTTATTTATTTTCTATATAGTTTTTTTTCATTTAAATAAAGAAAAATTTTAAAAACTCTTAAATTTTTATATTAAATACCTTATTAATTACCTAATATTTATTTGTAATTATTTTTTAAATACTTAAAATTATATAAAAAATTTAAAATTTTTAAAAAAAATCAAATAGTGAATATAATGAGAGTTACAAACTTTCTCTATATTCTATTATATAAGTAATTAATTTTTTAGGAAAATTTAGCTTTCGTTGGCTAGCTCATTAAATTCTTTTATATAGTCATAGCAAATGTCATTACCTTATTGATAATATAAAAAAAAATTGTAATAGTAATAATAATTATTGTAAAATTAGACTTTAGTTTGATTCAAAATCCTTAGTCATAGTAAAATTGGTTGTCATGAATTTTTTTTTTTAGTTTTGCATGCAAGGGACTTTGTTTATTGTGAGATTAGACTTTAGTTTAATTCAAAATCCTTAGTCATGGTAAAATTGGTTGTCATGAACTTTTCTTAGTTTTGCATTCATGGATTTTATTATTTTTGGTTTTTTCAAAAAGAATGGGCTAAAAAAAATGTAGGCAGATAGTTCAAAATCTATTCTAGAAGTTATTTATTTATTATTTATTTTTTAAACTTTTCTTTGATTCACAAAAATTAAAATTGTGGACTACAATTTAATTTTCAAACATGATATAATATGTTTATCATCTTAAATAAATTTAAAGTTTTATAATATGTAAATTTTATAAGTGACATAATTAATTAATGGGAAATATAATTATTATATAATTTTTTGTTTTTATCTTTTGAAACATTAAATGGGATGTTGTCATCCATAGAGATTTGAAGGCTAAAAAATGGATTTTGCAATCAGTTTCCCTTTCTCATAAACAATAATTATAGGCATAGCCATAGAGAAGTCACAATCATACTACTCGTAACATTCACCAACAAACTCAAGTTCATTTTGTACTCAAGTTTGGCTTCACTATCTCTCACAATTAATGTAGCTCGAAGCACATTCAAGTGACCATTTTGCTACTAATTTAGCCACAAATAAATCGCCGGAAGAAATGTCCGGTGTCCGGCTGCTTGAATAAGACCGTCGAGAGATGGTTGGTGAAAAGAGCATGGACGGTGTAACAATAGCCATAAGCAAAAGATAGGAAAGTTAAGATCTCTGAAAATTCTACGAATGGACTATGTACTATGAATCTGTAGGCATCATTGCTTGCCTAACCAATTATTCAAAATGATCTGAAAATTCTTTTTCTTTTTTGTAAAGGAATATGGAAAATTAAATAAAATTAATATTAATATATAAACTAAACGAAGAGAGACAAATTCAGTAGGGACCACTACTATTACTATAGTCTATAAAACAACTATCTGATCACGTGGGGAAAGAAATTGAAGACAATTATTTTATATATACAATGGATTTGATGATTACATAACTTTTATAGAAATTACGATGATAATGGTTAATATTAAAAATGAATGAAAATTTTTTATTTAAAATATTATATTTATTTTAATTAAATTATACGTTTAATTATTAAATAAAAATTTAAATTCAAAATCTTTTTAAAAAAGTATAGGCGTCACTTATTATTGGACGGTAATAGTAATCAACTTTAGAGATGACAATGAAGTAGGGCGGGGGCGGAGGGACCATCCCCATCCTCATTCTCGTTTTAGCGGGAAATCCTCATCCTCATCTCCATTTCATATACAGAGATAATTTAATCCTCATCCTCATCCCATGGAGATCTCCGTTCTCCGCTTAAATTTCATAGTACTAAATTTATTTATATTTATAAAATTCATAAATAATAGTTAAAAATATAAAAAAAATTATTTAAAAAATATTAATAAATTCAAACACACAAAACATCAACAAAAAATAATTAAAATATAAATATTTTAATAAATAAAAAATATTCAATAATATTTTTTAATAAAATATTAAAAATTCAACATACATTAAATTATGAGTACTTGAATAAATTTAATCTAATAAATGCTTTCAATAAACTCCAACAATCTCATAAGAATTATTTATTGAACAAATTATTCCTTATATATATATATATATATATGTATATGTTATTAATTAATATAATTTTATATAAGGAATAATTAACCAAGTATAATAACAGGTCCTTATGGAGACGGGGATGGGGATCTCCACGGGGTGGGAATTACACTCCCCGTCCCCGCTAACGGGGAAAAAATATTTTCCATTCTCGTCCCTATGAGAAAACAAATCGAGAAATTTTCACCTTATTCAGGGCAAATTTCCATAAAAAATAGAGATTTCTCACCCCATTGCCATCCCTAATCAACTTAAAGAGTAGGGAATTAAATTGCATGCAACTCAAATTCGAATTAATTAATTTTTCTAATTGCATGGGCTTATTTTGTGAGAGGGGCGACATGTATCCCAAAATGGGGTTTCGTAGAAGCTACATAAGATAAGAATATGAAAACAATGAAAAACACTTAGAAAAATTCTAATCCTACAAATGATGGGTTTAAACTTTAAATTAAGGAAAAAATGGCCACTCTCCAAGAACAGTATCCTTTCTTTGTGGAGGACTGTCAAATATTCAACAATTTTATCTCTCAGTTATGGAGACAGAAATATTTTTTTCAGATTAAAGGGGGCATGTATCTAGACTTTTTCATGACCATCATATTCAATATTTTATATTTTATTATTATATATTTCAAATTTGTGGTTGATATTTAACCCTCTCTATATTTATTTAGGATAATGATGCAGTTGTTTTAAATCACCATCAATAAACAATTACCAAAGAAAATTTTGCTCTTAAATTATCTTGGAAGATTTTATATATTAAATTAAAACGTAGAAGAATTCATTTTCAATATTCAACATAATATTTATACTAATGTAGAAAGGTTAGCTTGGGTTGGTCGCAGTCTTTGATTATCACAAAATTAATTCACATGAATCCCAATGTTGGATAATGAAACATGAAAGAAGTAATTAAACAAATTAAAGTACAATAATTAAATTAGAACTACAATTAAAATTTCACATTTTAATATACAATTTACTAAATTGAAAATTACCCCATTGGGGAAAAAAAGTTAATTTAAAAAAAAATTAATAATTATTAATGCAAAAAATGATAACTAATTATATTTTACATAGAAATATTTTTTAATAAAATTATCCTCGAACTTTTAATTTTTTCGTCTCATATAAATGTTTCTCAGATTTTAAATTCTTTTTTAACTCGATTCATATTATAGATTTACAAATCTCAATTAGTTTTATCAAAAATTATTTTCGTCCAAATGCTATTTGAGAGAAATGTTAAAAATATTATATGAAAAATATATTCTATATTAATTATATATATAATTTTGGCTTGATTCAATTTAAAACAGAAAAAAAAAATTAAATTATATTTTATTTTTTAAATTAAAATCAAACAAAATAAATGTGAAACTAATTATTTGATTTAATCGATTAGCTTCCATCCTAGCAATTAAAAGATTATTATTATTATTATTTTATTTCTTTTATAAAAATATTTGGTGAGAGTTTAAATATAAATTTATATATATAAACTATTAAATTATAACTATGCACTCATTAGAATTTGGAGGTGGTTGATAGTGGCTAAGGTTAGAGGTTGCGAAAATTTACTATATATATTTTAGTAAATTATTTCGAGATATACAGTTATCCCGTCATAGAAGCGGTTGAATGGCATCACTTCAATTATTCCAAATTTTATTTCATCATGTTGTAATTAACAAATACATGTATTATAATTTGTTGTAAGTTACGGTTTCAATGGTAAAATCAACTAAAATAAGAGAAGCAATATTGTTTTTTTTTCCTTTAATATATAATTAATTATTATTATCATTAAATAATTTATCAAATTTAAACTAACTTAATAAATGATCCCATATCAAACCGTAGTAAACTAAGCAAGTTGTGCAAATTGACTAGTAAATCATACATTTTCCTTGAATTTAATGTACATGTTTTCAATAATTCTCATGCTAATCTCCACTCTCCACAATCAATTTTGTCAAAATTATCACACTGTTATTCATACTCATGAATGTATAATGTAGTTATTATTATTATTATTAGAAGTTATTGTGTTTTATTTATGATTCCCATTTTTTTTTTAAATAAAATAATTAATTTAATGATAAAAATATATTAAATTTTTTATATAAAAAAAAATTAAGAAATAGGTCAGATTATAAACTAATTAATGATGTTTTGACATATTGACATATTAATTATAATATATATCTTATAATGTAGATAATAAATTATTATTTTTATCATTTAAGTAGTTATTGTTTGATATATCTGATCATCGGTGTTGAAATAAATTAGCAATATATAAATAAATAAATAATATTATTATATTGATTTAATTTAAATTTTTATGATTAAAGTGATTTAATAAAAATATTACAAAATATCTCACTCACTTTAAATTATCTAAATTATTTCAATAATAAATTTTTTCACGGTATCAAAGTGAATTTTTATTTTGAAAAAATTAAATAATTATCAGATTGAATACCAAATTATTTATGGGCTGGTAACCCATCAAACTATCAGATTGAGTATCAAATTACTTGTAAGCTGGTAACTATCAAACTATCATATTGAATATCAAATTACTTGTGGGCTGATAACTTATCAAATAATCATATTTAATACCTACTATAATTATCAAGTGACACCTAAATCATGAGAGAGTATTGAAATAAATCATTACTTTATAAATAAATAGAGAATCTTATAATATTAATTTCATTAAAATTTTTATAATTAAAGAGATTAAAAAAAAAATATTATAAAATAATTCTCTTTAAATTATTTAAATTATCCTGTAATAAATTTCTCAAATAGGTGATTCACAATTTGAAGGATTTTTTATTAAACAAAAGAAATAAAACTTGATATTTAGAAATTTGAAAAAAAAATATAATTGAATAAAAACTTATTGGTAAATATATTAATATTTAAAAAAAAAAGCATTTAACTCAAAATGTAAATAAATCAGATTTAAAATTTACTTTTCCATATTTCATTTTATTAGAGCGGTGATGTTTTGGCGAAGGAAACAAGTCATCTTTTAATATCCAGGAAAAAGAAGAGCAAAATTGAAGTTGACCGCAAAACCAACCGCAAAGCTGATTTATCCTGATCATGGGAAGGAAAGAAAAATCAGCAACATCCACGTGGCCTGACAAGTGGACAAAAGTCCAATCCAACTCTCAGACAAAATTGAGATCATTCTCTGACGTCACTCAACATTGTCGTTCTGACCAGGCCGCCATGCTTTGCTGCAATTGACCCATGTGTGATTTTTTGTTTTTTGTTTTTCCACTCTCTCTCTCTAGTTAGTTAATTTTCTTTTATTGTATTTTCTCTGTAAATGTAACACATACTGAATTTTTCTGGGATCTTGAATTTTAATTTTCTATTTAGACATTTCAAATTTTCCAATGTTTTTTTCCTAATTTTTCCACCGTTTGTTATTAATGGTATCTAGGATAAGGGCTTAACAAAGTTCTAGAGATGGGTACCAATGGTGTCCTGGATAAGGGTTTCTTGCAGAACCTCTAAGGCAGAGGGAGAGGAGGGAGAGAAAACGAGGGTGTGAGAGAGAGTGAGAAAGCCAAGTAGAGAGAGAAATGGTGGTGGTCGCAATTTAGACAAAAACTAGTGACGCAGCAGATTGTGGGATCGAAGGTGGCCCAATTTGGTGTTAGTTTTCTATTCTCTAATTCATAACCCATTATCAAAATTAATAATAAAAAAAAAACTCAAATCGATTTATTTGCAATGAAATCCTAATACAGAGATTTCCCTAAATTTTAAAATATTAAAGAAAAAAAATGAAGTAATTAGAGAGAAAAATAATTTCAAATTTGAATTAATAATTCTTATATGTATTAAATAAATAAATTTATCTCATAAATAAATAATGAGATATTTAGTCACTTTTGAAAATATTTTAATATTTATTTTTTTATATATTTTTATCTCATTAAATTTATGTATACATTTAATATAAATAAATATTTTTCAATAACATGATTTTTATTTTTTTTTTTATTTTCTGTAAAATAATAGCCTTGTATCAATATTTATATGATTTATCACTCCAATTAGAAATCTTAGTGTAAGGAATAAGAAATTGCCATATCATCTTCTATTCTTTTATCAATTACCCCTACTTTTTACATTTCTTACTGTTTCTTTACCGCTGAATCTCACTTCCCCTTTGCTGGGTATATAAAGGGATCGTTGGGCTTTTAATTTTGTGTACCCAGTATGCAACTTTAGAGCAAGAACCAAAATCGTCAAATAACTTGAAACCCAAAACCAATTCACATGGATTCCTCCAATTTTCACTCTCCAAATTCTAATTTCTCATCGGAATCTTCCTTTGGATCGTCGGAATCCTTCCATAGCCAATCGTTTAATCAAAATTCTCTTCCTTTCAATGAAAATGACTCCGAAGAAATGCTTCTTTATGGACTAATTACAGAAGCAACCCAAGGAACATCGAAAATCGATTACTCAAATCGGAATATTAAAGAAGAAGAGGTTAGTTCAATAATTAAAGAAAATCCCAAAAAGGAAATGAAATCCTTTAGAGGTGTTAGGAGGCGGCCATGGGGGAAATTCGCGGCGGAGATTAGAGATTCTACAAGGCATGGAATTAGAGTATGGTTGGGGACATTTGATAGTGCAGAAGCAGCTGCTCTGGCTTATGATCAAGCTGCTTTTTCAATGAGAGGACCAGGGGCTATTCTCAATTTCCCAGTTGAAAGAGTGAGAAAATCACTCGAAGACATGAAATATGGTCAAGAAGATGGTTGCTCACCTGTTGTTGCTCTTAAAAGAAAACATTCCATGAGAAGGAAAATGATGAGCAGAAGCAAGAAAGAAAATGTGGTGGTTTTGGAAGATTTAGGCTCTGATTATTTGGAACAACTCCTTACTTCATCAGAAAATGCTAGACCTTGGTGAAATCAAAATTAATTTATTTATCATCTCAAGCTTTAATTACCTTTCTACTTCTTATTGTGATTTTCTTTTTCATTTTTTTCCCCTTCCTTCCACAAACCTTATTGCAATGGGAGGAATGAATATATTTTTGAATTTTGATATGTATCTTGATATCTTTTTCTTTTCTTT
Source organism: Aleurites moluccanus (assembly GCA_948193065.1). Classification (NCBI taxonomy): domain Eukaryota; kingdom Viridiplantae; phylum Streptophyta; class Magnoliopsida; order Malpighiales; family Euphorbiaceae; genus Aleurites; species Aleurites moluccanus. The sequence goes on from CANXYC012863286.1 coordinate 84,693, forward strand.
TTCATCTTATCCTTTTTTTCCTCTTGTAAAGTTAAGAGGGATCAATTAATTAAAGATTGTATTAATTAATATTTGTGGGTATTAATCATATTAAGTATCAATGAAATGATATGACTTTACCTTTTCTAGTTTAGTTTTCACATGGAATACAGAGTACTCTCAGTAGATTAAACAGAGTCGCAGTGCTCTGTTAAGCCAGAACAGAGCGGACAATTTCTCGACGTAACTGCAACTACAACTTTTAGTACTTCTTTTTTAATTATTATTTTTGTTAAGTTAACAATTAAGAATTTAAATAATATTAAATAAATAAATTTAAAAATAAAATATATAAATAAAAAATAAATATTTTAATATATGATAATATTTATAAAAATTATATTAATTTATTTATATTTTTCTGATATTACTATTTTATAATTATATTTTATTTAAAGTAATTATTTTTAAAATATTTATTAAAAAAATGATTTTCTTATTATCTTTGAAAGTGAAATACATCAATTTGATTAAAAAAAAAATTGCAATTAATCCATATCCAATGTGGCACCAACTCTATAAATTTCAAATGGTAACAAACTTTTGAAAAATCAATGTACACATGTTCAAAATTCAATTAAAAAATAAAAGAAAATTCTTGGTTTCAAAAAAAGAAAAGACTATACTCTTGTTAGATAATTGACACAAGAAAATTGAAAAAAAAAATTAAAAAAGAAAAAAGAGTGCACAGACAAGTCAACTAACTAAATAAATAAACAAAAACAAAGAATTCATAAGAAGCAAAATCTGAAACTGGCGGGCAGTACAGTAATCTTGATAAGACTAACTTTTATAAAGAAATATTTCAGAATGGGTCTTTGCATTAGGCTTATTTCTTGATTTTCTTCGATCGTTTTTTAAAAAAAACTATATGGGTCCAATTTTAATTCAAAAGAATCTTCTCTTTGTTTTTCAATTTGGTCTTTAATTTAATAATTTATATTGGTTGGAATTGAATGATATTTTCCATATGAGACCCGTTTTCTTACAATCAATTTTAAAATAAATAATAGCTTATCTTATTCACCCATTTTATAATTAAAATAAAAAATAATTATAGAAACAAACAAAATTTAGGATAAATTTTTTTATTAAGCTTAATTTAATCAATTAGTTTTGATTAGTAATGTTCTTATTTTTTTTTTCTTTTATAACATAAAAATTTAAAATTAATGTATGTGAATTATAATATAAGTATGTCATACTCACCATTATGCATTACTATGTAGAAATAATTATCAATTTTTTTTTAGCAAAACAATAATAATTTGATTATTACTTTAATTTTATTTCCATTTACTATTAGATATATGTAATGGAATATATATGTATTTCTAAATATAAAACCTATTTGGCATTCGCATTTAGTGTGACGACACTATTTCTAAATTGATTATATAATTGACATCAACATTAAAGTAAAAATATATTCCTAGAAAAATTAAAAAATATTTAAGAAACTTTGTGTTGTTTAACAAATTATTATTAGCTATTTAACTGTGTTTCTAATGATTTTTATTTTCAAATTTCATATGGATAGTTGCATATATTTAAGATGAATATAATTTAAATTTTAATTATGATCGATATTAAATTTTTTCTATAATTTTAAAAC
>CANXYC012863360.1:0-16347 GCA_948193065.1 Aleurites moluccanus
GTGTGGTGTTCAGACGTGTGCTCTAGATATCTTATATATATATATATATATATATATATATATATATATATATATAGTTCATTTACACAATAAGTTTCATTATGAACTTGGTCCAAAGAGAAATAACCAAGTTATTTTCCAATATATAAGTGGCTACTCATAGGAATGAAAAAAAATAATTATTGAATAGGCTATTAAATATCTATTTCATATCGTGGAGAACATATATGGAGATTTAACAATATATCTCATAAGGAACAACATACATATACATTGTTCATAGTTACCTCAAAGAAATTATCTTTGTCAATTCACTCAAATACTTGAATAAAGAGTCGTCCTTCCTATTCTCTTGAATTTTCCTCTCCTAAACTAAAATCCCCAAATATCCAAAATTAGATTTTTGCCCAAACATGCTCATACAATATAAATTCTTATGATTCTAAACATCTTTAGGAGTCTAAACATGATTTTTAACATCAATTTAATTATTTATTAGAAGAATATAAAAGATTGGGATGAATAACTATTATTCACCTAAAAACCCTAAATCCATGAATCTTTCATATCATACATAATAAATACCTTTTAATACTCATAAACAACTTATATATATCTATTCTAGCCATGGATTAACTTAACTTAAACTTAGAAATGAGTTTGGAGTAAATACTTTGAAACCCTATAAATGAAGATTCTTGAGGTTCTTGGAGATTTGTTTTTGTTTTTAATCTTATATTATTTGAGATGTAATAAGTGTTTAAGAAGAGATTTTAATGAGTGAGTGGTAGTTGAAGTGTATTTATGAAGAAAGAGAGAAGTTAGGACAAAATAAATGAATACTTATATAGGCATGCGTCTTATGCCCGTGACCGTGAAGGCCATTGTTCATGTTTAGAACCGAAAACATTTTCATGTCCATTAAAGGGTGCTTCACACCCATTAAGGCAAATTTGAGGAAACTTAAAATTCACACAGGAAGTTTTCTCATGGTGTGAAAGGTTCTCATGCCCGTGAAGAATGACTTACGCCTGTGAATACATGTTTCACACCCGTGAAGAGACTGCTAAGTGGGAATCTCTTATGTTTCTCTATTCTAACTTGTCCAAACTTAACACACTCAAGTATAAACATACCTATCACCTCAAATTCAATCATAACTCATCATGTTTCATAATAAATCTATTCTAAGAGTAATCTATACTCAATATACATTCTAGAGAATCTATCATAGACACATACACACATGAAATCGTCTAACATGCATCAAACAAAACACAAGTAAATCTAATACACACATTTTCAACCATGCAATCCAAGTATCGGGTATTATATTCTCCCCACCTTAGGAAAATTCGTCCTCTAATTTTAAGAATTACCTTGCTCTTGAAACAAATAGGGGTACTTATCTTCTATGTTCTGCTCACTCTCCCAAGTGATCTCTTCTATGATTTGGTTCTTCCATAGGATCTTAACCATTGTTATATCCTTATTTCGTAGTCTCTTGATCATTTGATCCACAATAGCGACCGAAATCTCTTCATATGTTAAATCCTGCTGAAGGTTTACTATTGGAACTTGTAGCACATGAGAAGAATCTGCAATATACTTTCGAAGCATCGACATGTGGAATACCGGATGTACACTATCCAGGTTAGGTGGCAATGCTAACCTATAGGAGACTTCTCCAACCTTGCTCAAAATCTCGAAGGGTCCAATAAATCGTGGAGATAGCTTATTTTTTTGTCAAACCGTAAAACTCCTTTCATAGGTGAGACTTTTATAAATGCTAGATTTCTAGCATTTAACTGAAGGTCTTTCCTCTTTGGATCTGCAATACTCATTTGGCGACTAAAGGTTGTCGTCAATCTATTCCTGATGAGCGAAATCTTTTATGACGTATATCATACCAATTCAGGTCCTTCGATATGCTTCTCTCAAACTTCATCCCAACACAAGAGAGATCTACACTTTCTGTCATACAAAACCTCATAAGAGGACATCTGAATCATTGAATGATAATTGTTGTTGTAGGCAAACTCTATCAATGGCAAGTGAGTATCCTAATTCTTTCCAAAGTCTAGAATGCACATTCTCAACATATCTTATAGAGTTTGAATGGTCCTCTCTGATTGCCCTTCCATCTGAGGATGAAATGTTATGCTGAAATTAAGTTGTGTACCCAAACACTCTTGCAATTTATGCTAAAATCTCGAAGTGAACTGAGTACCTCTATCTGAGATGATTGAAGTTGGAATCCCATTAAGTCTCATTATCTCATCAACGTATATCTGTGCATATTAAGAAGCAATGTCATTTTGACTAGTAAAAAGTGAGATGACTTGGTCAATATATCCATAATGACCCAAATCGAATCATGTCCCTTTGAAATCCTTAGTAATCCTTCCATAAAATCCATAGTTATTCTCTCTCACTTCCATTCTAGCAATGACAATTGTTGCAGTAGTCCTAAAGGCTTCTGATGCTTAAACTTAACTTGATGACAAGTCAAACACTTAGCCATATACTCTGCAACATCCTTTTTCATTCTACTTCACCAATAAGAACTCTTGATGTCATGGTACATCTTCGTTGCGATGCACGGTGCAATTGGAATGATGGACTTCCTTGAGAATCATATCTCTCAATCTGTCTACTGCTGGAACATATATTATGTTGCCAAATCTGAGTGTGCCGTCAACTATACCAAAGCCTGGAGCACTCTCTGTTCCCATGTTATTCTTCAACTTCACCAACTGAGAATCTTTATTTTGTGCTTCTCTAATATGATCAATAAGTACTGGCTTGACTTAAAAATGGGCTAAAAGTACACCTGATTTTGATAAATCAAATTCAATCCCATGTCTTGAAAACTCTACATCTCTCTCACCAGAGATCTTCTACCAAATTGTATATGGGTTGAACTCCCCAAAGATTTCCTGCTTAGAGCATTCGCTACCACATTACCCTTTCCTGAATGGTATAAAATCTCACAATCATAGTCTTTTAATAACTCCATCCATCTCCTCTGTCTGAGATTGAGATCCTTTTATTGATGGATATACTTTAAACTCTTATGATCTGTGAAGATTTCACACTTCTCTCCATATATGATCTGTAAAAATCTCATACTTCTCTCCATACATGTAATGTCTTCATATCTTCAAGGAAAATACAACTGCTACCATTTCAAGATCATGTGTAGGGTAATTCACCTCATGCTTCCTCAACTGCCTATAAGTATAATCTAATACACTATCATACTACATAAGCACACATCCAAGTCCACTATCGATGCATCACAGTACATCGCATATCCTTCTTCACCCGATGGCAAAGCTAAAATAGGTGTCGTGGTGAGATAAGTCTTCAGCTTATGGAAAGTCCCTTCACATGCATCCATCCATTGGAATTTCACTTGCTTTTGAGTAAGCTTAGTCAAAGGTATGGCAATCTTAGAAAAGTCCTACACAAACCTCCTATAATATCCTACCAATCCAAAAATCTTCTAATCTTTGAAATATTCGTGGGTTTAGGCCAATTAAGAATCACATCCACTTTTTTTGGATCAACTTTAAGCCCTTCTTTGCTCACCACATGCCCAAGGAAACAAACGTTATCGAGCCAAAATTCACACTTAGATAACTTTGCAAATAATTGATGCTCCTTCAAGGTCTGTAACACAATCCAAAGATGTTCCTTCAACTTAACTTGCTAACAAGTCAAACACTTAGCCATATACTCTGCAACATCCTTTTTCATTCCACTTCACCAATAAGAACTCTTGATGTCATGGTACATCTTCATTGCACCTGGATGCACATTGTAATTGGAATGATGGACCTCTTTAAGAATCACATCTCTCAATCCGTTTATTATTGGAATATATATTTTATTGCCCAATCTGAGTGTCCAGTCAACTATACCAAAGCCTAGAGCTCTCTTTATTCCCACGTTATTCTTCAACTTCACCAACTGAGAATTTTTATCTTGTACTTCTCTAATCTGATCAATAAGTATTGGCTTGACTTGAAAATGGGTCAAAAGTACACCCGATTTTGATAGATCAAATTCAATCCCATGTCTCACAAACTCTGCATCTCTCTCACCAGAGATCTTCTACCAACTTGGATATGGGTTGAACTCCCCAAAGATTTCCTACTCAGAGCATACGCTACCATATTACCCTTTCCTAAATGGTATAAAATCTCACAATCATAGTCTTTTAATAACTCCATCCATCTCCTTTGTCTGAGATTGAGATCCTTCTGTTAAAGGATATACTTCAAACTCTTATGATCTGTGAAGATTTCACACTTCTCTCCATATATGATCTGTGAAGATCTCATACTTCTCTCTATACATGTAATGTCTTCATATCTTCAAGGAAAATATAACTGCTACCATCTTAAGATCATGTGTAGGGTAATTCACCTCATGCTTCCTCAATTGCCTAAAAGTATAAGCTATTACACTATCATGCTACATAAACACACATCTAAGTCTCACTCTCGTTGCATCACAGTACACCACATGTCCTTCTTCATCCGATGGCAAAGCTAAAATAGGTTTCGTGGTGAGACAAGTCTTTAGCTTATGGAAACTCCTTTCACATGCATCCGTCTATTGGAATTTCACTTGCTTTTGAGTAAGCTTAGTCAAAGGTGTGGCAATCTTAGAAAAGTCTTACATAAACCTCCTATAATAGCCTACCAAACCCCAAAAAAACTTCTAACCTCTGAAATATTCGTGGATCTAGGCAAATTAAGAATCGCGTCTACTTTCTTCGGATCAACTTTAAGCCCTTCTTTGCTTACCATATGTCCAAGGAAACAAATGTTATCGAGCCAAAATTCACACTTAGATAACTTTGCAAACAATTGATGCTCATTCAAGGTCTGTAACACAATCCGAAGATGTTCCTCATGCTCTTCCTTACTCTTAGAATACACAAGAATATCATCAATAAACACAATGACAAACTTATCTAGAAATGGCCTGAATACTCTATTCATCAAATCCATGAAAGCAGTTCATGCATTAGTCAACCCAAATGGCAACACTAGAAACTCATATTGTCCATACCTGGTTCAGAAAGCCATCTTCGATACATCCTTATTCTGAATCCTCAACTGATGATAGCCTGACCTCAATCTATCTTGGAGAAATGACTAGCACCCTGCAATTGATCAAACAAGTCATCTATTCTTGACAAGGGATACTTATTCCTGATGGTAATCTTATTGAGTTACCTGTAGTCAATACACAACCTCATAGAGCCATCTTTATTCTTTACAAAAAGCATTGGTGCACCCCATGGCGAACTACTAGGTCTAATAAATCCCTTATCAAGCATGTATTGCAATTGGACTTTCAACTCTTCAACTCAATTAATGCCATACGTTATGGAGGAATAAATATCGGACTGGTGCCAGGTAACAACTCAATACCGAACTCTATCTCTCTATCCGGTGGCAACCTTAATAACTCTTTAGGAAATATATCTAGAAACTCACTAACAACTGGAATCTTCCCCATGTCTTTTACTTCCTTCTGAGAATCTCAGATATATGCCAAATACCCTTAGCAACCCTTCATCAACAATCTCCTCGCCCCAATGGCGGATATCACATTATACGGTACTTCGCTTCTCTCCCCTTGAAACTCAAACTCCTCATCCAAAGGTGGCTTGAAAATAATCTTCTTCCCATTATAATCCATAGTCGCATAATGCTTGGATAACTAATTCATGCTCAAAATACATCAAATTCCAATACAAGCAATTCAGTTAAGTCCACATTCAAACTTTTACCACTTATGTTAACCACACATGAAGGATAAAAGTTCTGAACTTCAATCTCTTCCTCTAAATGAGTAGAAACAACCAATGCATTCTCAAGCAATTTACTTGGCACATGCAACTTCTTAGCAAAACAAGACGATAGAAAAGAATGCGTAACTCCTAAATAAAACAACACTCTAGCATTCAAAGATTGAATTGGAAAAATACTTGTAACAGCCGTGTTGGATGTCTAGGCCTCATGTTATGCTAAAGCAAAAACTACCCCTCTACCTCTATCCATAAGTGCTGACCCTAAAGCCTGTGCCATATGCTGACTTGATCCTCTGACAGCCTTTGGAGTCCTACACAAAACACTTTGGCCTAAACCTAGCTACTGGCAAAACTTCTCTCCCTATCCATCAGAACTGTAGTTTGAGAATTGTCACATCCCAACTCCAGTGGTGTGACGGTCCTAGGGAAAAGATAGGCTTAAGGCCACCATAAACCTGTAGAACACTCATATCCTAAATCTCATACATAACATATATCCATATCATACATAGTTATCATCATGTATCCTCATTTCTATGAATCATATAATCATTATTTATGTATTTTCATACATCATCATATAATTTTCTCTTGTTCCTTACCAATCAAAAGATATATCCCACATCAATAAGGAACAAGGGCAACCCATAATGTATCAATTAAGACATCAAAATAATATCATCCTCAATATCTAACTACGAAGCTCTAGAGTATACTCCTCATACATATAAATACCATAATACAAAATAATATACATCAAAAGAATTACATGGATTTTTCTTGAAGGAATGAATTAAGAAGCTTTGTCTTCTATGTTAGCTCCCCCTCGAGCTACACTATCACCTGAAATCTACAGAAGATTTGTGAGCCTTCAACTCAGTAAGATATAAACATGCAATGCCAAGGTAAAGCCAAAGGAACATGGGTATAGAAGTTTCATAAGGTAATGCTTACAAGATCATAAGTGCTCACAATCGAATAGCATTATCAAATCATATGATAAACTTGTCATCATCATTAGAATGCATTAATAGACTTGCTACCTTATCGTAACAGAACACATTAGTAGCTTTGCTACCTTATCGCAACACATATGCTTGGCCGGATATATGCCTAGAGCTCATGGCCCCCTCTAGGTAGAATACTGATAAAAAAACTCTATCAACTGGGCTTCCAAAGTGCACAATAGACTAATGAATTTACTCTCATTGGGAAGAACGTTCTATACATATATATATCATAGGACATATAGCTTGGATTTCACAAGGAATCATATTGGTCACAAGACCATCAACATATAAACATGAATTCATTCAAGTTAGCAAATAGGTTTCATATGAGTTTGGTCCAAGGAAGAATGACCAAGTCATTTACAACATATAAAGTGATTACATGGAATAAACTATCATTCATTTGAGAACTTCATGGGGAATTCATTTAATAGCTTAACAATATAAAATTTCATAACATAAGAATCATATACATGTACATTAGGAAGGATTGAATAATCAATTTCAAGGAAATATCATGCATATGCAATGTTTATACTTATCTCAAAGCAAATTATCCTTATATTTCCCTCAATTACTTATGCATTCAATAATCTTCTCTATTTCTTTGAGTTATCCTCTCCTATGTCAAATCCCCAAATACTCACAATTAGGGTTTATGCCCAATAATGTTCATAAATGGTAATTTCTTATGAGTCCAATCATCTTTCAGAATCCTAATATGTTTTCTAACATCAATTTAATCACTTATTAAAAAAATGTAAAAGATTGGGATGAATAGCTACTATTCACCCAAAACTCTAAATCCATATATATCTTGCTTATAATTTATAATAAATACTAATGATGCTCTTAAACATCTATACTTAACTTATATTCATCTATTCTAACCATATATTAACTTATCTTGACTTAAGATTGAGTTTGGAACAAATACCTTGAATTCTTAGAAATGGAGAATCCTTAAGAAATCTGAAATCTTAACATTCTTGAAGGTTTGATTCTTGATTCTTGTGTTTATGGAGATGAAATAAGTGTTTGAGAAGAGTATTTAATGAATTTATGGGTGAGGTGTATTTATGAAGAAAGAAAGAGAAAGGAACGAAATAAATGAAATCTGAAAATAAAGAAGAAGGGTCGGATATTTATAAGCCCGTGTCTTCATGCCCATGAATAGGTTTCACGGCCGTGAAGAACACTGTTCACGTTGGGGTTTGAAGCACTTCTTCACTGCCGTGAAGGGACGTTTCACACCCGTGAAGACGAATCTGAAGAGTTGGTCAATTTACTTAGAAGCTTTTCTCACGGTGGTGAATAATGTCTCATGCCTGTGAAAGGCCTGCTGATGAGAATCTCTCATGTTTTCTCCGTTCTAACTTATCCAAACTCAATCAACTTATACATATACATGTTTAATACCTCAAAATCAGTCATAACTCATTATGTCTCAACATATAATAATTCTAGGAGTAATCCATACTCAACATAATATTCTATATTATCTACCATGCACATATAAACATACATATGCTAACATTCATCAAACAAATATGAACGAACACATATCTACTCTAATGTTCCAAATACTAGGTATTACATGAAGTTTGGGGTCTAGCTTCAAAATATGGTTGTGGACAATTCTTAAGTAAATAACCATGCTATCCACATCCATAGCATACTCCTAACCTAAAGTAACAAGTTCCCTTATGGAGCTTACCACACATAGGACATAAAGGATTATTAGTCCTAGGTGACACAGAACTGGTTGTACCATAACTCATCTGAGGAGTTGGTCTAGGGGTATTCTAAATCTATTGTGATGTTGGTCTAGGGGTATTCTAAATCTGTTGTGATCTTTCTAAATGTCCTATGTACCCACTCTGAGGAGTTAACTGATGAGTTACTCCCATGCTCTTCACTCCACTCCCTTACTTAGATGAACTGCCCATCTCATCTTTTTTCTTCTACTCTCTCTCAAATATGACCTCCTTCTCTCTATTCTCAATTACTCTAGTTTTATCCATAAGCTTCAAGTAGGAGTCAAACTTAAGTGCAGCTAGAAATTTGAACAAATGGGCTATTAATCCTCTACGAAATCTTTGAATCTGTGCCGCTTCTATAGGCACTAAAGTTAGAGCAAACTTAATCAACTGACTAAACTTCCATGCATATTCTGAAACACTCATGCCAGGAGTCTGGACTAGCCTCTCAGATTTAATGGACTTGGCTTCCCTTTCAGTCTCAGGAAGGAACTCATTCATTACCAAATCCTTGAATTGTTCCTATGACAATTCCTTATTACCGCAGAGCAAATAAAAAATGCTTCTCTTATACCATTCCTTAGCCTCTCCCTTCATCAAATAGCCAACAAACTCTATGTCTCTCCTATCATGGGTTCTCAAAATATGTACCTTCTTTTCTATCTCTTCCAAGAAATCTGTAGGATCGATCTCCCCTCTATAATCTTAGGGCTTAAGCTTAAGGAACCTCTCAAAAGTTACCTCTTCTGACTGAGGTACAACTGGTGGTGGAATTACAGGAGGAACGAAAATCTCTGGAGGTACCTGCATTAGAGGTACCTGCTGTTGTCTTTGTTGAGTAATGAATTCAGCTATCATCGTATAGTTCATTTGTAACTGATCTAACTATTAGGTCATATTAACCACATCTACTTATAGCGTAGGAGGAACCTTATCACCTCCAATCCCACCTATAAAACCCTCATTTAAAGGCAATTTTCGCCTAGGACAACCTCGACCTCGTCTTCTACCATATCGTGGAAGCATCTCAATACTGATAAGATGAATAAATAACTTAGATTCATAACGCATATTTAACGCAGATCTATACCAAAGAATACACAATACAGACGAGACATGAATCCTATGCTCTATAGTTATCTTAATCAACACTTATAACATATATATCTATCTATCTATCTTAAGGATTATAAACCTATAGCTCAGATACCACCTTTGTCACACCCCAAAACCATCGATGCAATGGTCCTAAGTCAAGGTAGGCATAAGGCCATTACAAACCCATAGAATACGACATAACCTAGATCTCATACACATCATATCTAAATATACTTATACATCATTATGCACAGTCATTCTTATAAATCATATGATCATAATCATCATGTCAAATCTTCATATCATGATATTTTCTCTTATTCCCTACTGATCAAAAGACACATCTAACATCAATATGGAATAAGGGAAACTCTACAATACATGCTAATCTAGGCAACAAAAGAATATATCCTTAATGTTAACTATGAAGCTTCTAAGAATACACTTCTCATTAGATATAAATACATAACATAAATATAATTTTTAATAAAATTACATCCAAGAGTCTTCTTATGGAGAAGAAGTCAAAAAGCTCTATTTTATATATTAGCTCTCTCTCGAGCTACACTATCAGCTGAAATCCACAGAAGATGAGTGAGCATTCAACTCAGTAAGATATAAATATGCAATGCTTTAGGTTAAGTCAAAGAACTTGGATATCATGATCATGAATATACTTATACATTTACATATACTTATACATTTACATATACTTGTACTTGGGCATGAAAGAATTATAAGAAGAAGAATCTATAAAATTGTATTTGAAAAAACATGAGTGCTTACAACAGAATAACACTATCAAATCATATCATGTAATAGAATTGATATTATGAAAATGCATCGATAGCCTTGCTATCTTATCGTGACATATATGCTTAGCTGAACATATACTTAGAGCTCATGGCCCCTTCTAGGTGGAACACTGATAAAAATCCCATCAACTGGGTTTTCATTGTGCACATTAGACCAATAAATTTACTCACATCGGGAAAAATGTTCTATACATATTCATAAGTTCGTAAAGCTTGGAATTCTCAAAAAATATATTGGTCACAAGACTATAAAACTTATAACATATATATATATAGTTCATTTACACAATAAGTTTCATTATGAACTTGGTCTAAAGAGAAATAACCAAGTCATTTTCTAACATATAAGTGGCTACTCATAGGAAGCAAGAAAGAATTAATCGAATAAGCTATTAAATATCTATTTCATATTATGGAGAACATATTTGGAGATTTAACAATATATTTCATAAGGAGCAGCATGCATATACATTGTTCATACTTATCTCAAAGCAATTATCCATGTCAATTCACTCAAATACTTGAATAAGGAGTAGTCCTTCCTATTCTCTTGAATTCTCATCTCCTAAACCAAAATCCCCAAATATCCAAAATTAGAGTTTTTCCCAAACATGCTAATATAAGATAAAATCTTATGATTCTAAACATCTTTAAGAGTCTAAACATGATTTCTAACATCAATTTAATTATCTATTAGAAGAATATAAAATATTGGGATGAATAACTACTATTCACCCAAAAACCCTAAATCTATGAATCTTTCATATAATCCATAATAAATGCCTTTTAATACTCATAAACAACTTATAGACATCTATTCTAGCCATGGATTAATTTAACTTGAACTTAGAAATGAGTTTGGAGTAAATACCTTAAAACCTATAAATGGAGATTCTTGAGAAATATGGATTCTTGAGGATCTTGGAAGTTTGATTTTTTTTAATCTTATGTTATTTGAAATGTAATAAGTGTTTAAGAAGAGATTTTAATGAGTGAGCGGGTGGTTGAAGTGTATTTATGAAGAAAGAGAGAAGTTGGGGTGAAATAAATGAATTTGAAAATAAAAGAATAAGGGTCATACTTATATAAGCCCGCATCTTTAAGCCGTGAAGAGAAGCTTCACAGCCGTGAAGGCCACTACTCATGTTTGGAATCGAAAACATTTTCATGGCCGTGAAAGAGTGTTTCACGCCCGTGAAGAAAAATCTGAGGAAATTGGAAATTCACACATGAAGTTTTCTCATGGTGGTGAAAGGTTCTCATACCCATAAGGAGACTGTTAAGTAGGAATCTCTTATGTTTCTCCATTCTAACTTGTCCAAACTCAATACACTCAAGTTTAAACATGTTTATCACCTTAAATTGAATCATAACTCATCATATTTCATCATAAATCTATTCTAAGAGTAATATATACTCAACATACATTCTAGAATATCTATTATAGACACATACACACATGAAATCATCTAACATACATCAAACGAAGCATAAGTAAATCTAATATACATATTCTCAACCATGCAACCTAAATACCGGGTATTACAAAACCATTCTTGTCAGAGTTCATCCTTACAACTACCTATTTGATCAACAGGATACCATCTAAACAGTTACAATGGAAGACACCATATGAGTTACTTTTTAGACAACCACATACCTATGATCACTTGAGAGTAATAGGGTGTCTTTGTTTTCCTACAAATACTCTTCCTAGCAAAGACAAATTTGAATCAAGAGCAACTAAAGCAATATTACTTGGTTATTCCACCAACAAAAAAACATACAAGTTATACAATATTGAAACAAAACAAATTTTCACAAGCAGGGATTTTTTTTTTTTTTTTTTTTTTTGAAAATATGTTTCCATTTCAGACACATAAGCCTAGTCTACTGACCAAATCAGACAATTCCATATTACTATCACCAAATATGTGTGAAATAACAAACACAAATACTTCTAATACAATTACTTCACCCATTTCTCAAATAGAACCCACCGCACCATCAACTACCCAGTCACCTATTACAACAACTCATGATCCCTGCACCATTCAAGCACCAAACTCATTTATACAATCAATAAACAGTACCAATAGCAAAATTCATGTTCCATCCCATACAATCTCACCTTCCCAAGATTCAAGTCAATTCTCATCATCATTTGACCCTATACATGTTTTAAGGAATAGTTCTAGAATTACCCAAAAACGGCTATGGCTGTAGTACTTTATATCCAATGTTGTGTTTGCTCCTACTAATGCAATGGTTACTTCAGTTGCAGGTCAGTTTCTTTCTTTCACTCCTACTCATTTTTCTTTTTAGCCACCGTTGAACCTATTATTGAACCAAACACATATAAGCAAGTTGCCACAGATCCTAATTGGTTCAAAGCAATGAATCAAGAGCTTCAAGCTTTGGAGGATAACCATACCTGGGAGCTGACCACTTTGCGTAAAGGAAAGAAGGCAATTGGGTCCAAGTGGATCTAAAAATTCAAGTACAAGCCAAATGGCGAGGTGGACCGATTTAAAATGAGGCTGGTTGCAAAAGGTTACAACCAGATTGAGGGGCTGGATTGCACAAAGCGTTTTTCACCCGTGGCTAAACTTGTCATGGTTTAGTTGTTCATTGCCTTAGCCACTGCTGAAAATTGGTCTTTATTTCTACTAGATGTGACAACACTTTTCTGCATGGATACTTAAATGAAAAGGTGTACATGGTGCCACCCAGTGGATATACTGCTACATAACAAGGCCAAGTCTGTAAGTATACTCGATCCTTATATGGCCTCAAGCTCACGCCAATGGAATGTAGAGTTAATAGGGTTCCTCATTTCTCTAGGCTTTGTTCAGTCTTCTCACGATCACTGTCTTTTTGTCAAAGCAGTAAATGGTGTTTTTACAGCTTTGCTGATCTACGTTGATGACATCTTTATTATTGGGACACATCAAATAGATACTTTGCTTATGAAACAGGCTTTACATGATAAATTTACAATTAAGGATCTTAGGAATTTGAAATACTTCCTGGGCCTCGAGGTTGCAAGGTCTAGTTCAAGCACCATAGTCAGTCAGCGAAAATTTATTATGGACATCCTTCGTGAAGTTGGACTTTTGGAAGCAAAATCTGTTGACACACCTATCTCAAAGGGGATGCATCTGAAGCCTGAAGAAGGAGAACTATTGGCAGAGCCTGACAAATATCATCGCTTGATTGGAAAATTGTTATATGTCAATTTTACCCATCCAGGCATTATTCATGTTGTTCAACACTTGTCATAGTTTATGACCCAGCCTAGACAACCCATCTTGATACTATCATACATGTGCTAAAATATCTCAAAGGGGCTCTTGCCAAAGGCCTATTTTTCCTTACTTCATCTAATTTTACTATTCAGGCCTACTGTGACGCTGACTGGGCTACATGCCCATTTTCACGCAAGCCCCTTACCGATTATTATATATTCCTCGGTCAATCTTTGGTCTTTTAGAAAAAAAAAAATCAATTGTGTCCAAATCATCCGTAGAAGACGAGTATTGCAGTGTTGCGTCTATTGTATGTAAGTTGTTATGGGTTTCGTATATTCTGAAGGATCTCCAGGTTCCTTTCACTTAACCGATTCAATTGTTCTGTGATAACCAAATTGCGTTGCATATAGTCGCCAATTCGGTTTTTCACGAGCGCATGAAGCACCTGGATATCGATTGTCACATAGTCAGGCAACAACTCCAGCATAAATTCATTGGCACCAAGTTTGTTTCTTCCACACAACAACTTGCTGATTTGTTTATAAAACTATTAGTTGCTGCTTCGCACCATCGCTTTATGGCCAAGTTGGGCCTTGTAGAACTTCCACAAGCTCCAACTTTAGGGGGGGTATTAGATAAAGAAAGGTTAAGTTATTTTGGCTGATTGGATATTGAGTGTTCAAAACACTTTGTTTGCCCCTGTTTTAGAAACTAGCTGTTGGCTAGTTATTACTTAGAGAATATAACCGTTGTAATCAATTAGTGGTTAGTTAGATAGTTTTGCCATGCTGGCGATTTTGTTATAAGCTTGTCATGCTGTCAATCCATGTGATTTACTTTCATTCGTCATAATAGTTTTAGTAAATGTATATAAATAGCTTGGAGTCTGTACTTAAAGAATCAATCAATGATAAACAAAATATTTTCCCAAATTCATATTACAGTATTTTAGTAATTTAAATTTTTTCATACTTTTTAACTCATTATTTCCCTCCATTTCTCTTCAAAATGGAGAGAAATTATTTTGCTTCTAAAACTAATTTAGAAAATTTTGATTTCTCCTTATTTCTTATTTTTTTTTTCTCTCCACTTCCCTAAAAGAAAACAAAGGGTTAAGAATTTACTAACATTTTTTATAGTTATTAGGGATAAAAGTCAAACCAACCAAATTAATTAAACTGAATTAAATTGACCAAATTAAATCAAAACCGATGATTTCACAATTTATTTTGTTTGACTTGGTTGAAAAAATAGAATAAACTGAAAGTTTAATTTAATTTTGAGTATTTTTTCTCTGTTTCAAATCAAACCGAACTAAAATTATATATATATATATATATATATATATATATTGATTTTTACTATTATTATAATTAAATATATTTGATTTTATTTATATACAACCACATTTTTTTAACCTAATATCAATTTAAAATTTAAAAAAATAACTATCCATGAAAATTAGTAAAAGATAAATAAAAAATAATCTAATTAATGAGAAAAAATATAAGTTTTTAGTGTGTTAATTAATGAAACATATGACTTTTATATTATACAATATTGATATTTTTTATCATCAATATTTTATCGGTATTTTTTCCTAAATTTATAATAAAATAATAATGATTTATAAAAAAAAAATATTTTTAATTTGAAATTGATAAACTGAAAATATTTAAATTAAATTAAATCAAAATTAAATTGATAATTTAGTTATAATAATGGTTTAATTTAATTTAAAAAATTTTCATAAAAAATTAATTCAATTTGGTAACAAACTTTCAAACCAGCCAAACCCCTAATGGTCATCTTCAATTTAAAACTTTTACAGTTTCTACCATAATAACATCACACTGGTGTTTTTTCTCAATTTATAATCTTTTTAAAATTATAAAATCTCTCTAAATGCGACGTCGCTCTCTTTAATTTAATCAAATCCCATAAAACAAAAATAAATTCAATTTTTTTTTCTTTTTCAAACAATTTTTAGTCGCTGGCAATAGACTTACTAGATCACTGCTTTTGGCGCCCACACAGGATGCCAAACTTATTTTAGATAAATATTTCCAAAGGTCAGGTAATTTTCAAAGTTTGATGTATAGAATTACTTTTTAGTTTTAATAAATAGTTACTAATGGATTTTGATGAAGAAAGAGTAATGGAAATTCAAACCCCAAGAGAGCAGTGGGAAGAAAGGTTTTGAGTATGATTGAGGTTATCCCTTCATTTCTCATTCTTTGCATTCTTCTTCTTGTACACTCACTTGTCAATTGCTACTACTACCTCTGTTGCCTCTCAATGCTATATAGTGTCTCACATTATGTTTTATTTGGATCTATTTTTGTCATTAATCACTTTGTGAATAGTGCCATTAAATATGAAAAAAATATTTATTTAAAAATTTTAATTAACTTATTTTAAATTTAAATTTGTTCTATATATATATATATATATATATATATATATATATATATATATATATATATATATATATATATAAAAAAAATATAATTAAAATAAGTAATATAAAATTTTTATATAAATATTTTTTTGATATTTAGTATCTCTAAAAAAAAAGAT
>CANXYC012863520.1:0-32862 GCA_948193065.1 Aleurites moluccanus
AATAATTACCCATAGATAAATATAATTTACATATTTATTAAAAAAAATTTAATTATCAATTTAGCAAAATAATAATATAATAAATTAAATTATAATAATTTATTAATTAAAATGACTCATTTACTATTTATATATTATTTAAAATAAAAGTAAAAAAAAAATAATGGACTTATAAAATATTTATTTTATATATAAACCTTTTATACATAAAATAAAAAAAAAAAAATTAGCGTTGATCAACAGTAGAACACCAAAATAGTATTTTACTGTTTATCAACACCATTTTGCAATGCAAAATAATGTTGGGTTAGAGATTAAAATGGACTGCAAAATGGTACAGTTCCGTTGGAGATGCTCTTATATGCTATGAATTATTGGTCGTTTTGGTTGGAGTGGAACAAGAGGAAAGCATGTCTTGCGAGACAACATGCTAGTACCACTTTCTCATCGAGTCGTTGTTGTATTTTGGGGTCAAAATCCACAACTCGTATCTTTTGTAGTCTCTTCTCCCAAGTAACTACTAGCCCTACACTATTCATACTTACCCACATATTCCAAAAATAAAATAATAATAATAAAAAAAATTGTAGCATACATTACTTTATACTATCTAACAAGTAGAAGGAAAATCCAAAGGCAGAAATTTAATGAATACAAGAGTACTGGGTCTTCTATCACCAATTGAAAACGACTTCTCTTCAAATCCAAGAGTGGATATGGAAAATGCATAATTCTTGATACTTTTTTTTTTTAGACATACGAGCCTAAAAGCCCAAAAAAATAAAAATAAAAATAAAAAACGCAGAGCTAATCTAGACAGCTTTTGCTCCAAGTATTTTCTGGAGAATCTAATTGTAAAAAGTTCAGGATCCAGAAAGAGGAATCACCAACTCAGTCAGACCAGCCGGCAAAGAAAGAGTTAGGTTGACCAAATAATCAGCAGCAAAATTGCTTAGGTTGACCAAATAATCAGCAGCAAAATTGCTTTCCTTGTACACCACTACAAGATGACATACCAACTTTTCTCCATTAAACCTCTGATATCATTAATAATCGCTTGGTGGAGGCTGGAATTCTAGTCTTTGTTTTGAAAAAGCATTACGACACTCTAGTATTCATCTCAGCAATGATCTTCCTGAAGCCCTTCTCGCACGCTAACTTAAGTCCCGTTCTGATAGCTCTAAGTTCTGCTTCAAAGTCAGAGCAACTGCCCAGATTAAGCACAAAACCACTGAGCCACTTACCTTGACAGTCCCTGAAGAGACCTCCAGCTTCAGTTGCTCCACAACTAATTTTTGAAGGCCCATCATAGTTGAGTTTGATCCAGTCACTTAGTGCTCCTCCAATGAACCTGCAACTCCCTGAACCTCATGTTAGAGCACAAATGGTGGAACTTGACTAACTTCCGTGAAACCACTAGCCACTTTAATAATTGTCCCGACATTACAAATGGAAGAAACATCTTCAAACACTAATAAATTACGCCATTTCCAGTCCATCCATAAGCAACACCGAAAAATAAAGACCACCGTATACCAAAGACTGATTTATTAATTAATTTAAAATTTAAAATCAGCCAAGTCTCCATGTCAGAGTTAAAAAATCTGGAACGGTCTTCAACCTCTATTAACCCATTATATATTTAGGTTGTTGACGCAACAATTGATTATTAAACTGTTGTTTTGATGATAAAATTTAGATCATTCATAAACGATATTAAGATGGATAAGTAAGGTTTAATTTGAGGAGAGTCTCACTTTTATAATGGTTTATCATTAATTGCCCAAACTTTATGTTAAACAAGAAATATATATATATATAAAATTAACAAACAATCAAGCGACCGACCTTTTCTTTTCAAAAAGATAAAGACATCGCTTATTTTTAGCTTTTGCACCTAATGTTATTATTTAGGAATGATACAAGGCCAATTATACGAGCTACACGAACGGCAAGACCTTCAATTGCTTTGCCAGTTGAACTGTGCAAGTGCTGAGAGAATCACTGGTTCTCAGCGATTGAGTAATCGAACCTAGCTACGTAAAATGGAATATAGTGGAAATGTCGAAAAGAGTAGATAAAAAAAAAGGATTCGAAAGTACCAACACCGCCATACCCAGGGGAGGCAAGGCTACAGAATATCAACTCAACTGCATCCACTTTTGCCTCTTAACACCAAGTACGTGCTAGAATGTGAGCGAGAGAATCGGGATACAAATGATTCAAATCAACTTTAAGCTAGAAAAATGTAGGAATTTGGGCCCAAAAAGAGGAAAGCATGGTACAAAATTTACAAGGAGGAAAGGAGATGAGTTGCAGTCGTACAAATTGCCATGATATATTCCTTTGTAGGCATATCAACATGCTCATGTGCGGTATGGTGACACCAAACAAACTCCAAATTACTGCTACCATCAGTATGACTATAATATTTGCCAGTTGAAGATTGCCATGCAAAGATAGTTAAGTACCTTGAAAAACTCCGCCCAGCATGTGAGGTCTGAACATACAATCTGCCCATATACTCAAGGAAGCAATAAACATGTCAGAGACCCCCCTGCAACTGATTGAGAAGCATTTCATTCTCCTCAGTATCATTTCTATCATCAGTTCTATATTTCTCTCTAGACAGTTCGTTGCTGGTGATAGAGAATCCAATAAGTGATGCATAAGTTTCGTCTTCAAGATATCCTGACTGCCTCAACAAATCCTCCAAAACTCCCATACTTGCCATGTCAGCTTCTTCCTCGCACAGCTTAAAGAAGGATGATACAATTACAGGCCTCGGTTTCCAACTCTTTGATCCTTCAGCAAGAAAAGCTTCCTTAAAGCAAGACAAGGCCTCAGAAATTCTCTTCTCTCTGATACGCCCCTCTGCAAGAATTTCCCATGTACTTGAATTTAGCTTTCCTCCAACTTCTGCCATATGATTAAAGAAACTTTCAGCCTTATCCACACTTCCTTCTCTAACATACCAAATCATGAAGAGATTTCCTATTCTAGGGTCATAGGATGTCTTAATTGGCAGCCATTCCTTATAAATCTTTTCTGCCCCTTCAATGTCACCCATTCGAACCAGAGATGAGATAATAGCATGGTATCCCAAATTTGGAATATTGAGAAAAATTGATTTGTAAACACTCCAGACACGATAAACCTCATCTTTATTACCAACATTACCATATAGACTTAGGAGATAGTGATAAGGTGTCCGATCCCGACCTGTGATTCTGCTCTCAGCCCTCCTCAGGGAATCTTCAGCTTTTTCTAACTGCCCCATCTTAATGTACATTGTAGCCATTGTGCTAAATGTTGTCCAGTTGGGATTAATGGTTTTATCCTGTTTCATCAGCTCAAATACCTGTTCCATCCTTTCTACAGATCCTTGGGATCCGCAAGATGATAACCAAATATTATAGGAATATATATCAAGTTGTATGTTTTTCTCCATCATTTCAGAAATCATCATATCAACTTTATCATACTCTTTGAGGTTCATATATAGAGTCATCATCACATTGAATGGAAGGGCATGTGTGGCATAAGCTTTATCTCTCATGCTGTCCATCAATGATTCTGCCTTTTCTCTCATTTTAGCTCTCACATAGGCGTTCAGCAAAGCCCCAAATATCCTCCTGTCCTTCACAGTGTCTAGCAATCTCGCAAAAAAATCTTCAGCACTAGAAACTCCATGCACTTTGGCAATAAGGTCTAATTGAATTGCAGCATCACTGGCAGATAATCTAAACCTATCTTCTCTATTATTCATCCAATTATATACCTACAACATGTGGCATTAGTTCAATGGTAATCAATTAAAACTCAAGTCGAACAAAATCAAACAAAAGACTGAAGAACCAGAGCTTATATCCATGAAGCAAAGCACAATAACACGTCAATTAAAAACCAGGTCATGTTTATTCTCTAAATTAAGATTGTCCTAAATTAAATGCACAACAACTTCATAACTTTATCAGACCAACACAGCCGGTAAAAACAATTTTCAGCAATTACCTGTATTCCAATAGGGAGAATTACCATGTCCAACTAGTCATGCAACTGGCATTCAGTATATGAAACAACCACTTAACAAAAACAAAGAAATAAAATCCAAATCCAAATTGTAATGCAACCTCTGACTTCTAATAATCAGTAAGTTGTAAATCCAACAATAAAATAAACCAACCTTAATTTACAAAACTACGTATCAATGCATAATCAAGCATTAACGGTATCCCCTAATAATATTACTCACGGAAAATAAAGACATAAAGGAGAACTTCTATATTTTACCTCCAGAGCTTGCTTAGGCCGCTTGAACTTCCTCAATTCCTTGACAACCCTACAAAGCTCCCATTTAGTGAGCTTCTTGCCGTTTTTCTCCATCTGATTCAACACAGTCCCAGCGCCCAATTCAGGGTTTTCCATCAAAGAGATTTTCCGATAGATAGAGTTCCATTTGATCATGGGTCTTCTCTCATAATCCACAGTTCCATAGTTGTGGATTTGTGAGATTGAACATGTGATTGGAAGTTTCCGGTAATTTACTGTTTGATGAAGGACACAATCGGGATTTTTCCATGGGAGTGGTCGCGAGTAGCTTATCGTAGATGAAAGTGACGCTTTTAAGTGATGCAGAGACGGTTGGAGAAGCATTGTTGCCGTTTGGAGCTTCTGCGGATACACTGAAAAGTATTGCAGAGGTTTTGTTTTGGGTTTTGAAGATAAAAGTTTTATCAAGTTACTAAATGGTACATGGCTCCAACTGCTTATTACACATTTTAAATTAGCATAAAGAACGACACGTCGTTGTCCCAGCATAATTAACTAACTGGTCCGCCATTTGCTATTATAGCATACGGAAACGACCGGCTAACGGTTTGATTAAATGATGAAAATGACATGCCATTTGATTATAACACAAAACGACAGTTAGCTTATGAGCGACCCCAAATATTGTCTTAGCAATTGCGAATGATAATTTCAGGTCGTTTCGTGACCCCATCAGAGCAGAGCGACAGGTCGTGTTTTCGGAGGACATGCATAATTTTATCGTCACTCATCAACCCATTTATCAGAGCGTTCATCCTTGATGATAATTACAATGACTAGTAAGCTTGATTTCCAATTACGCTTCTAAAACGTCTAATGGTATTTCAGAATTAATTCATTCCAATTGTAATCATATTGGTCAAAAAAAAGTTAGGCTCACAAAGACAGCCACCAAAAGGATAATGTTAGCTTTGCCAAAATCACGTTGGTCCAACCATCACATACTGGCATTTGATATCATACAATACCGGCTCTTAATTACACATTTCATCCATATTGATTCCATCCAAACTGTTAGCATTCTCATTATTTCTGCAACTTTGCTGAGCAAGTGCCTCCGTCAATAGAAATGTTCTTTTCCTCATTATCTGCCATAAATAAAAAAAATAAAATGAAAATGAAAATTGTGCAGGTACAAACTCATTCTATGCTTCAGTTTCAACTACAGGAACTTACAAATATCATCCTTCCTCTCAAAATAATCAAGAGCATCCTGGCCAATTTTGTTGCATAACATCCTTTATTCTTGTATTTCCATGAATATATACCTTGGGCTCATTGACCTGAAGAAAGTATGAAAATCTTTAACTGTAACATGGAAATGCAACTAAGCAAGGAGACTGCTGTTGGTTTCTACCAGGATGATGGGTGGAAAACTAAGTTGAAGGCGAACCCTTGAGAAGCCATTTACAGAAAATAAACACTTGAATCCATCAAGAGTAGAGTGCTCACTGTTAAGACACAGGAAAGAAAAAGGGAAAAGCAATAATCATTTATTCATGGCTAATGGAAAATATCAACTCTATTGTTCATTCATCACACATCTTTTCTTTTAGTATCTAACTGCAAACATAAAAATGGAACTAATGTAAGGGCACATCTGAGGCTCTTAGCAAAAGATTATCTACAGAAAATTGTCGGTTCATAGCTGTAGGGAATCCTTCTCAAGAGTGGCATAGGTTGAACAAAGTTGTAGGTTGCTTGTTATGAACAAAGCAAAATGATGGATAACGCACCTGATAAGGTATGTGAAATTTCTGTGACGAAATTCATCAAGAGTAATCCCTTCTTCTTTGGAATACCTGCAATATATGACAGGTTATTATTTTATTGATATATAAACCTTCCAAACTGTAATAAAGATTAAAACATTTAAGAAATAGAGAGAGAGATGGAGAATCTATGAAAAAATCATGCCAATTAAATCATTATACCTCCATGGGTAATTATTTTCACAAAACCGAGATATTCCATTCATGGCTGGAAAAGTGTCAATGTGGACCCACCATTCATCAGTATTAGCAAGATGACCTGTCAGAACATTCGAAATTCAGTTTTTGCAAAAAATAACAAACCACAAAAGCCACGAAGTAGAAGCATTTAAAATCACCAATCCAAAGACATTCACTGAATTACGTTTACACTTGTCAAAGATATAAATAGAAAGAAAGAATACAATAGCTAACCACAACAAACAGCACACATATGCTTGATTTCGTAAATCAAACCTGTCAGTTTTATCAACAATTTCATAATTTGAAGAACGAATTAAGATTACGATAATAATATATACTTTTCAAGGAACAAGAGCAGGAAGAAAGCTTGGCTCGAAGTTTGAGTTCAACTCCAACCAAATAATCTTTAATTCCTACTCAATCCAAGCATATAAATGAGCAAGGGTGTGTGCATGTGCGGAAGTGTGCATATGTGAGAGAGAGAGAGAGAGATACTCACCCATCCGATGTAATCCTTTTAAGGCATGACCGCTGGGATAATTTTCATAGGACGCCAAGAAAGTTATCACAGTGCATCCTAGACTATAGAATACCAGTAAGTTATATATGAGGAGGAAAAGCATAGTTGATCCCAACAGAATAAAAGACTGATCATCCAACCTGATTAAAAGTAATCCCAGCATAATGAAATTGAGCAATTTCCATGAAGCCTTTTTCCTATTGTTATAGCTGCAACAAGTTGTGACAAGAAATCACAATCAGTTACTGATTAATTGAAAGCAAACTAAGACTTCACAACCCCATTGGTGGTTTATCAGATAGTTTTTATAGCACATTTCATAAAACGAATAAAATAAGTTCCACTTAGTGGCAAATATATTCAGTACAAGAAACTTTTGAAGTCATTTCCCCTGAGTTGGTGGTAAATGGTAACATTGCATAAGTATAAGCAACCATGGTTGCTGTCCAAACTTAGAACATCAACTGTAATCATACTCCACATTCATGATTCTTCAAACATGCCTGACTGATCAATTCAGAAAAAAGATGAAGAAAAGGCAGACGCAACATACATTCTGTTTGCTGAAACTGCAGCACATAAGTTGAACATTGGAACTGAACTAATAATAAATCTGAGTTCCTGCAACATCCAAAAGTAAGATATATATGCCTTTTAAATATGCTTTAATCAAATATGCAGCTGAAATTCACATTTCACATGGCATACTTTGTGTGCAAGCTTAGAGTAAAGCAAAATGAAGGAGAAAACTGGAAGAACAAAGAATAGAACCCTCCTTTCAAGTAATACTCCAATCTGCAAAAAGGAAAAGTCATCAAGGTAAGAAGAAAAAGAAAGGGGATTGGGGGAAAATAACAAATTACCTGCAGAGGAAAACCATGAATGATCCCAGAAATAACCTTTTTTGTTTTTTATTTGATCCAGCAAAAAGAATAAATAAATGAAATTAATTGCAAGCCAACAAGCAAATGAAGTCAAACTTGCATTTTAAGGGGCAAGCTCATGATGTAAAGTTATAATAACAAACAAGTCATTAAATCGGTTAGTGCAATTACATATTATCATGTTAAAACCTTTAAGACTCACCATAAAGAGAGGATATGCAGCAAGAAGTGAACGGGGCAGAGCTGAAGTGAAGTACCAATGAAAAGAATGTGTCTAAAGATAAAAGAAAGATTGTTAAGAAAAACCAATTTATACATTCAGATTAGTATCAGAATGGACTAGAGGAAATTAATCAGAGAATCAGGGGACAGATCTATAAGAGAGAATTTACTTCAAAAAACATTAAAAAAAATACAATCAAGAGGCAGACACGCATTACAAGATTCATTATATGACCGCAAAACTAGATTGGTCAAGTGATTTCATGAAACCTACACAATCAAGGTATGCTGGTGATGATGATAGAGCTAGACTTAGTCCATATTTTACCTATCATCCAGAAATTGTGAATCCCAATCATGATGATAATAAGCAGCAGCAATTAAAGGGTATCAAGCAACGAAGTGGACCTAATCAATTGACCATGAGAACATTTAGACCAAAAATCTAACAAGCACTAGGCCCTACTCCTATCACATTGAGTCATGAAACTGAAGATCACAATTCAGTTGCTTTAACTTATGAATAGGACTCTATCTCCACCATCAGTACAAAGTCATAACATCAATAAAACATGCAGGCTCAGCATGTCAAACAATATACAACCCCAGAGTTATGAAATAGAGAAGCATATTGACCCAATAAATTAAACCAACAAAAAAAGTGCAATGCAATTATATAAATTCTAGCAACAGAGGATACACCCCATTCAGAACTCCGATTCAGAACAGAGTTGAACCAAAAAACTTCAAATTCAGGCCATGTAAACTTCTTCCACATAATTGAATCAACCAAGATTGTAAAACCTGCGCTGAGGAGGATTCACAAGAAGAATGAGTTCAGAAACAGCAGCTTCTTTGAACAATTAAGAATGAAGAGAATCATATATAACAGTAACTAACATACTGCAAATAGAACTATGAACCAACCTATGGACAACAGTGCGATTCCAGTGCAGTATTTAATTGCTTCCCACAATGAAATAGATTTGGTCTGACATCAATAAACTAAAATTCTTAAAATGAGCAAAAATATTTATCAAGATAAGTCATTAAAGAACATCATAATAGATAAAATTTGCAACAAGTAGGAGCAAAACAAATTGTCAATATGATAGTTCTCACAGTACTTGATTTTATTGCTGTACTACTAGCATGTTCTGTTTGTCAATTTGCCTCCTTAATGCCTCAAACACTTATATTAGCATATTCTATTTCTGTCTGTCTTGTGAATCATTTCAGTAGTTTCAATCCAAGAGTTATTGACAAATTGAATCAATAAAAAAAACAAATTTGTCCATCAACTTACACTTAGATGTGATAATATGCAAAGAACATCAAGCAATATTTCCAGACAAAGTTTAAAGGATTGAGGGTATTTACTAAATTATAATTCACGAGTACATCAGCAAGATGGAGACAATATATTAACACAAGCAACAGTAAGATGATTTCCAGCATAGAAAAATAAACGATAGAAGGGTCAACAGTTAATAAGAACATACCAGCAAAAGTTCTAGGGCAAGAGGGCCCAGAAGTAACAGCATATCACATCTAAAGACAATTGTAGCAAAAATCTGGCCACCAAAAAACAGAAAAGGGGTAAGAAATTTTGATGATTCCAATACAAGAAACCTGGAAATGCAATTTGTGTTGTTAATCCCTGAAATTATAAAATAATTGTACTGTTAGGGAATAAATGCGAGCATAAACATTTGAAAGAAGGTGAACCATATGCACATAGGTTCTCCATAAACAACAGAACTGTTATTAAGAATGAATAAAAATACTTTTGATAGAAATGAAGTTCAGAATAATTGCATGCATTCATCCACAAAGAATGAGAAACATAGCTACCAAGGAAGTTTTATAGGATGAATAAAAATGAGCACAAAGGAACTTGAGGCGTTCTGATAATTAACATTGCAAGTTTCACACATCATTTAACATTGCAGACATACCAGACAGTTTAATGCTGCATAAAAATTTCCCTTGAACCAATATCCATATGCCAAATTAACTGCATTGAGTAAAGGGGAAAAGAAGTTAGTTGCAGCTATTGAAACAAGACACTAACTTTTCTTAAGTTGATCATAGTTTGGCCAGAGCATACAGACCAACCTTCCATCAAAAGATGTCAAAAGATAAACTCATACTAAATTCATTTGAAAATAAATATAAACAAAATTAAATTGCAAGAATAATCACCTACACCCAAAGCTAGTATATTGGGAAGAGCACGTGTGCAATAGAACAGCAAGTGAAACTGAACTGCAGTCAATATGATAAAGAAAGCTTCTACTTGATGACCGAATTTATCTCTAATCTGCTACAACAAAAGTAATTTAATACCTCTGGAAATAAATAAAAGAAAAAGAACAAGGTATGAGAAAAATAAAAATAAAAAAGAAAAGAAAATCAAGTATATACCTGGATACGAAAAAACCGTAATGTAGATAAAATGATTCCACCCAATGCCAGACGAACTACACCATGATTTTTAAAAAATTAGAGAATTGTAAAGCGAGGTCATACAAGTACATAAAACCTTCCAAATAACTAACCGGCAATAAGTCCATAGATCTTCGGCAACTGCAACAAGTTAATAGCTAATACAACTGGGGATGCTAAAATTGACACAAACAAAGCTCCTACAAGGAAACAATAACTAGTAATGACAAAAGAAATTAAACTAAAGAATCCCCAGGTGGAATTAAAGTAACTCCATTAAAAGCTTACCTATGAAGGTGCGAGGAACAACTCCAGGGAATTCCAAATGATCATACTGTTATAGGAAACAAAAATCCGAGCTAACAAATTCGATAAAATCCACAAAAGAAAAAAAAAATTGAAAGCCACTAAGAATTAAAAAACTTACGCTGTCCAAGTGATGCCGATGGTAAAGAATATCATGCATTGCCTTCATAAAGGAAGAAAACAAAAGATTATCGAAAAAGAAGTTAGCTAGAGAAGAAAAGTGAGCTGCACAATTCTAATCACTTAATAATTCAGCGTGAATCAGATCAATACTCTCCCTCTGATTCAAATTATAAATCGGGAGTAATGAAAAAAATAATAGAACAAACTTAGAAGTAGAAAACTGGAGCACCTGAATATTGAAGCTTTCTTCAACCTTAGTATATGGTACCAACAAAACATAAAAGGCAGCTATTGAACCCAGCAGCAAGTCGTAGCCTGAAAAAATAATTTCAATTTCCATCAGTTCGGTCCTAAACTGGAAAAGGCAGAGATAAAACGAAAATGGATGCAGACATGTAGTGCCTCTAAATATTACACTGTATTTACCGTACAACCGGAGAATTTGGCAAGATTTTGAAGCCATTGTCTATTCGAGAGAAAGCCAGGAGGAAACAACGCTCTTCAAGCAGGGGAACAGATTAGAGAAGCTTTTCTTCGCTAGGGTAATATGGAGCAGGCATTAGCCCAACAATGATATTCCAAACATAATCTGAGCCCGTAAGCTAATGGTTTGGCCCAAGACATTTTTTTATTTTATTTCAAAAAAAAAAAGTCTTTCCATCACAGGGCCGTGATCCTTTTTAGTTTCCATGAAAACAAAACTATGTAAAGCCTACCAAACAGTAGTTTCTTTTTTCTTCCGTTTCCCTAATTTGCTTTCCCTTTCTGTCTCACTTCAAATAGCCAAAAGAAAATCCCAAAAGTACAAATTGCGCCACATTAGCAGACCGTTACAAGTGTTAGATTCTCAAACTGCACTTGGCCATGCTCCAGTGGCTACTACATTGTCAGCTCTGCCTTGTACCAATTCCAAATGTTCATCATGCATTGCATTTGCAACACTGTTTCAGTTCAGACGAAACTATTGTCTCAGTCTGAGTCAGTCTCGAACCTACTTAAGTCCTTGTCTCCTCACCAAACATTATTAGCCAGGCTAACATCATTCTACTTTGTATACTCCCTGTTTGACAAAATGCCCCAACCAACAGCAGTCGTGTCTTAGCCATGGAAACCTAGAATCCAGATAATCCTCCTACCAAGAAACATAAAGCCTTGAAGCAATCAGGGGTTCCCGTTGACAGAATCTGTAATCTGCTTGAAGCAATCCTTCATCTAATACTCTCTTTTCTACAAACTGTTGATGCCGTGAAGACAAGCGTGTTGTCTAAGCAATGGAGGTACTTGTGGACTGGGTTACCTTGAATTTGTTACTCCTCGTCACGGCACATGAAATTCTGGTACCAACGCGAGTTCAGTGAGAAATTCACCAACTTTATAACTTGTGTTTTGTCATTTAGAGATGGGAGTAACTTGTGCTACAGAATGGAAATATGCTGGAGAAAATTATTTGGGCAACATATTTTAGGAAGCCATTGAGGATTATTAAGAAGATACTGAGTTTTCCAATATCCTCTTCAAATTTGTCATTTAGATTTCTAAGGTCCATGCCAGAGGTTGACTTCTAATACATCCAAGAAATAGCAAAGCCAAAGAGAGGGGTTTGCTCTTTTGTGATTTTCTTTCATAATTTAAGGTGGTATTGTATGGCTATGGCCCAATATACATGTTTTTGGTTTTGGTATTTGGTACGGCAATGTAACATGTGACCCCTGTGAGCTTTGGGGTATCTTTCACGGCCTCTCCTTAGCTTGGTCTAAAGGCATTCGTTTTCTCAAGGTCGATTGTGATAATCTTATGGTGGTAAAATTGATTAACAGCACAGAAGTGGAATTTTATGCTTCTACTAATCTTGTTAGAAGTATTAAGGAATTGTTGAGAAGAGATTGGAGGGTGGAAGTTTCTCATTCCTTTAGGAAAGCTAATGTTAGTGCTGATTGGCTAACTCGTCGGAGAAGTAGACTGAAAGTTGGTAACCATTTGATCGAAGCTCCGCCGCAAGGAATGTTCAGCTTTTTTGCTTCGTGATATTTGTAGAATTACTTGTATCAAAAAGAGTGTGATGTAGTTTATCTGTTTGCTTTCTTTCATTAAAAAAAAAAAACCGTGACCCCTGTATATTTTGCTTGTTGGTGTTGAGCAATCTACTCAAAAACAAAAAAAAAGTTATCATTGGGCATCAAATGATAATATTTGACAATATTATATATTATAGTCAAATTTAACGAAATCTCAAGCAGATTTCATGGCTGTGTTCTTCATGTTCTTGGCTTTCATAACTAACAAGAAAAACTCCTGTCGATCGATTCCAATTTTGGGCAAACCAAAAGTATTTGACAACTCCATCTGCCTCTCTCTGGTCGTGCGTGACAATTGCAGATATGGTTCTTTGGAGGGAAAAGTTGGGTCAACTAACGACATGCTCTTTTCTGAATCCGCCTTGCTGTTGCCATTACCCTACCCCCGTAGAAAACGCCCTCTATGGCCAGGGTTTTTTTTTTTTTTTTTTATCGTGAGAATTGTCTGCTCTAGGTTGACAATCCTTTTATTAGAAGGTCGGAATAGATATTCACTTGATTCATAATTTTATTTAATTTAAACTTACATATTTAATTATAATATGGAATTGAACCCATAATTCAAATAACAGATTGAAAAAAATTTATTGTCCAACTTGATTATAACTTGAATGCTGAACACGTCTATTTTCTGTGTCTTCAAGGGATTCAATTCAATTATCTATTAAGTTTTTTTTTTTTTTTTTTTAAATGTCGACTTTTGTTAAAACTCCGGGCATAGAAAGTGACGACTACGTACGACCCCTAGTCATTATTCCTTTGCTGATACATAAAGAACGACAAAACCCTAAAATAGCAGCTGCTACCATTTTGCATGCCCAGCCATCAATCCTCAATGTGTAACAGACCAACAGTATCCTCTCCCTCTAATTATTATATATTTTGTTTTTTTTTTTTCGTAGACAAACTTGGAGTAATATTTTCATAAATCTAGAGATGGGAAAAAAGAAGATAGCTACTAAAATCATTAAAACAAATATTGTCACAAGCTCATACATTATGTTAATTACAAGATTAAATAATTGTTCTCTGTTGGCTAATTAATAACTGGAAGTGTTACCTAGCTAGAAAGAGGTAAAACATTCATGTTCAGATGAATTAGAGTCATCACATGGAGAGTGGTTATGTCTACCTTCATAAGTTGTTATTACCATTCGACAGTCCTCTGATAATCTTTCAACTCTCTTCTTCACTCTACAATTATTGTGGGTACACCGGTAGTAACTCCTGCAAATCACTCCAAACAATATTCAGAAAACCTTCACCTACCTTTTTCATTCTTATTTTCTAGAAGAATAGTATTTCAATTTAGTAATAGTAACAAATGGCATGTTCTTGATTAGCGCCGTCAAAAACATTATTAACTATTGGTGAGAAATTGAGTTTATGGAATCTAAGTTAATGATAAATTTTAACTTGCTATTTAATTATCAAACATGCCATAAGAAACAACAAATTCAAAGATCAATACACAACAGTTCACTATGTTGTTCAACTCGAGACAATGCATTATATGCATCGCTTATTGGGTTTATAGGTACTTACTCCTATATATATTTCTTTTTATTCATCATTTTGGAAAATTTATTTTGTTCTAATTTATCAGTCACTTTAAAAAAAAAAAAAATTAAGTAGGCTTTAATTATTATTTTTTAAAAAAAAAATTAGTTTATTCTTTGTTATCTACACTCAATAACTTCACATATCTTTAAAAAGAGTAATTTAATCATATGTTAGTTATTTTTTCCTATAATTTAGAGTATTTAAATGAAAAATTATTAAATAGACTTCAGTTTACTACGAGTCCTTATACAATTACCTTAAACAGCAGAAAAAAGCTATTGAGAGAGTGTCAAATTCATTTTGTATTGCCCATGTCATTTTTTTTTCCTTTTCAATATTAATTCACTATATGAGGTTATGAACTCTGAAATCAGTTGCTGTCCAAAAGTGATTATGAACTCTGAAATCAGTTTCTGTCCAAAAGTGATATGTGCAAAAATTTACTTATTAACAAACATACCATAAGAATATTTCGCTGCTTTGACTACTGCCATTAAATTTCTCCCAGAACTGCTTCATTTATAAAAACCAATGAAATAGTAATTACTAAAGTCTAATTTTCTTGCTAATATGAAGATGAGATGTCTTTTTTGAGTGTGTAAATATATATATATATATATATCATTGGTCTTTTTCGGTGAAACCAATGAAATAGTCAATTGCCAATTTTTTCTGCTCCTATATATAGATATATATACATTAATGTAACCATTTAAATCTCAAACGACATTATCTCTAGCTAATTGTCTATATTAGTCTGCTAACTCAATCAAAATGGCTTGCCAATAGTTAGTACAACATAACCGGTATTAATGTAGACCTACCAACATATGATTCATATACAAGTATAGATCAACTCTTCTAGAGCCCTTTAGAAAGGAGAACCTGAAAATTGTTTCTAATAAGGTGTTTAGATACGTAGGAATTCCTAAATGTACATTTTCATTTGCTTTAAGAATTTAAAGAATGAAATACAGTTTGGAAATGGTTTGTACTTTGTAGTAAAATTAGTTGAAAATTTAATAATTAAGAAACTTTATTTGTATATTAAATAAGACTGCAACTAATTAACAAATAGCTAGTCCTCCTGAGTCTGACACCTCCAACCAATGATTAAAAGAAGCCTGAAATGGCTGACACATGGTGTACTTCAATATTCTCATCTACTCATTTGCACTTTGAATGAGATTAATTATTATGCATCCACCATTGCTTCCAAGAGTTTGAAGTTCGCTAGCAAGATTTTATTAATCAGTTAATTGTATCAATGTCGTTATTATTATGCATAAAGAGAACTTAATAACCTGCGTATAAGCTGGTATGATGTAATTTTCTATGGAAAACAAAATTTCTTTTTAAGAATAAAAAAAAAATAAGAAGATGATTAATTAATGAATTAAGTAGGGCTAAAGTTAAGAAACTATATATATATATAGCATGAAATGTGAAATGTGATCTGATGAGATATATACCTAGGATGAAGGCTATTTTTGACAACTTTCTGGCCATATTTTCTCCATTTGTAACCATCATCAAGGACATCCACATCACTTCTGGTTTGAAAACAGAATCTGGGTTCTCTAAGCTTTCTCCTTACTTTCACTTTGCTCTTGTCTGAGGATGATGGGCTTCTCCACCTGCCAAATTAATTCAAAATTATAATTAATACTCCTATTAGGTTTAAAAAATATGAAACGAAATTAATTAGATACGTGAAAAAGAGAGATCTGCTGAAAGAATATAATGGGCGGATCTGAGAATATCAATGTGTATCAAGACTTTTTATGAGTCGAGCACTTTCTTTCATTCCTCTCACATCCCACGCCCAGTGAGAGAGAGAGAGAGAGAGAGAGAAAGAGAGTACTAATTTACAAAAGTACAGTTAGTACTGTAGGTGAACAGAACCATCTCTTCCACATGTGGGTAGATGTTAGATATAGATGTAGATCTCTTTATTACCTTGAAGAAGAATATTTTCTTGGATTTTGTTTTGTTATGTGCGTGCATGTTTGAGAGAGAAAGAGAAAGAGATCCCATAATTAAAAAAGAAACAAACAAAGATCAGAGAACAAGAACAAGAAGAAGAAATATTTACCAAGAATTGTTGTTGCCATCGTTATTGCCACTACCAGTGCAGTTCTCTTCAATACTACCCTTTGGATCCAAGGTTCCTACCTAATAATTAACAAAATTTTCCATAACAATAATAAGATACAAAACAAAAAGATTTGACTATAACTAATACCACCAAAAATTAACCAACCTGCTGTTGGTCGTTATGAGTAGTAAACCCCGTATGGGTAATGGTAGTAGTGGTGGTAGTAGTAGTAGTAGTATTGAGAGGTTGAGATATCTGAGAAGACTGGTGCTGGTGCGAGTGCGAGTGTGAAGGAGACAAAAAACTCAAAACTTGATTTTCTTCAAATTGTACGAATCCCATGTCATGGATTGCTTGTGGTGTGGAGAAAGAGACTTTTAGCTCATAATTTGGAACTTGTCTTTCTCCTCCTCCTTCCATTAATTCCTTGTTGGTGTGGGTGGATCTCCTTGTTATTTAATTCTTGTTCTTCTTCTGTAGTGCATATAAGTGTCAGATGAGTCGTTATAGAAAGAACTGCGGTTGGGCTTGTGCTTGTGTTGCACACTGATGGTGGTATTGGTGACAGTCTCTGGTCAACACGTAAACGTCGAATGGAATGTTTCCAGGAAATTATTCCTTCTCATCTTCTTAATTGGGATATTGTCTACAGAAAATAAAAAGAATTGCATCTCTCTCTCCCACACACACACACACATACACATACGCACAAGCCCACAGTACCGTCAAATAATTTAGGGAATATATTGTTGTCTACTATAGAACCAAAAAGACTGGAATTTAAATAATTTTATTTTCCCTATACAAATGAAATATTTATTTTTTAAGAAAACTTGGGTACATCACATATTGAAATAATTAAAAAATAAATAAAATATTCAATCAGTCACTGAATTTGCTTAATTTTTTGTTGATTGCAAACTCATAACAGGAATTTCACATATTTAGGTCTTCAATGTTTTTTTTTTTTTTTTTTTTTTTATTCCCAGTGGACATTTTCACATTTTCTTGTGTATAGGTCGGAAATTCCTTATATGAAACTTTTCAAGTAGTGGGAGTAATAGTAGAAAATAGATCTAATTGAATAATATTAATTTGGATCAAATTTTACACTTCATACTCGAATATAATTTTAAGATTTCCATCAAATACAGAGCTTCAAACTAGAAAAATGAAAAAAAAAAAAATTACCTTATAATAGGACAAACTCATTTTTAAGCCTTTTTATTTATTATACTTCGACTGTTTAGCCCTTAAAATTTTATTTGTCCATATTGAATTCTTAATTTTTTTTTTATTGAGAACATTTAATTGTAAAAATAAAATTAATGAGAACTGTCGTAATAATGATTTAATATTAAAAAATTATACTAATTTTTGTTATAAAAATAATTAAAGTTATATAAAAAAAAAAGAAAGTCTAAACTTTTCAAGTTTTATATATTAAGCAATATAATTTTTCAAAATTAATATAATACTTTAGTAACACATACATAGTTGTTATATAATTTCTCATCAGTTTTAGCTTTACAATGCAAAAAGTCTTCAATGTGAAAAAATACAAAATTAAAGGGTTCAGTATGAATAAATAAAAATTTATGAATTTAATAGACGAATAATAAAAAGTTGAAGGGTTCCATATTGTATTTTTCTGTTATAATATTGCTCCGATGATATACAGTCATAAAGAATTCGTAATGGGAGAAGCCTCAATGATAAATGCTTGTGATTTCTTTATATTTAAATGCGTAGTGCTAAAATGAGAGGTTTATGAAAAGAATGAGAGCTATCTCCCATTATATCCAATAAATGGAGGAAAAAATTTAATGTTTTTAAATACAATTAATATACATCTATGAAATCCTCAAGAAAATATTTTAAACAGTAAAAGTTTATTATTTTTAAAATTCTATTTTGCATTCCAATTCAAAAATTGTTTGCCTAAAGATTTTATATTATTAAAAATATAGATATTCACTTTAAAAACATAAATTTTTATTATCTATAATTAACATCTTAATTTCCATAACTGTAACTCAAATAAAAATTTCTACATATATTTAAATTTCATTATATATGGTGAGGTAGAGTGAGAGTTTTGAAGAAAGAATGAGAACTATCTATAAAAAAAAATTAAGAGAAAATTAAATGAGAACTATCTATAAAAAAACTAGGGTGATTTTGCCGGCACACGAGTTAATAATTGGGTCAAATTGATAAGTTTAAGTTTATGATCAACTGAAGTGTTATTTAATAAAATTAAATGTTAAAATTTAAGTATTGAATAAAATAAGTAATATAATTTTTAAATTATAAAAATATTTAAAAATTTAATTATTTATTGTATTCATAAAAATTTTAAATTATAAATTTTTTGACTTATGATATTAAATATTTTTTAAAATTAACTAAAATTTTTAAAATAAATTTTATCAAACAATTTAATCATATTAAGGACTGAAAATTTTAAATGTTATAATGTTATCAAACACCCTAATATGTAATTAGATTTAGAAATATTTATAATGCCATCTTAACACGCAAAACATAAAATTCCAAGCATGACGTTGGCTTTGGTGATGTGCTCTAAATTTGCTTTCCTACGTTGTTTTGTGTCTACCCTCCACTACAACTGAATTCAATAGCAAGCCATGGGAGGAGGAAGCCACTGTTGCTCTAATATTAATTTTACAGTTTTGAAAACCATTTTAATACCTTTAAATGGTAAACTCATTGCCTAATAACATTTAAGAATATATATAAATTATTTAGCTAATACTAATTGATTAAAAATTTGGGGATATTATGATAAAGTTAGATTTGGTTTTCATTGATACTAAATGTGAATTATTTTGAATTTGGGTCTTTTTAAATTATTTTGGGTGTCATTTTTTCAGATGGATTTGGATGAAATCATTATGAGTTGTATTTAAGTTAAGAGTGAACTATCTAATTGATGATTAAAAAAAAATTGTTAGATCACTTTCAAGTTTGACCACAATAAATTTTTTATAAAAATAAATTATTAATATGTATAATTTTGTTAGGAAAAATTATACAAATATACCCTTTTTTTTCATTTTTAGTATTCCTTTTCTCTTTCGCCTTTTATATTTTTGAAAAATTATTTTTATAACAGTAAAAATAATTTTTATTTTATTTTTTCAATATTTTTATAAAAACCCAATGTGTTAATATATATAAGGATAATTTAATTACTCTAAATTTTTCTGTAAATTTAGTCCATGAGCACTTGAAATGGGAAATAATAATTTATATAGATGATCTCAATTAATTTGGAACTAAGGTTTAATTGAGTTGAGTTGAGTTGAGCTTTATATAATATTTTAAAATTTAATAATTAAAAAATAAATAAATATCACATATAATATTTAAGTATAATAAATACAAAATATTTAAAATTTATTATCACATATACAATTTATACACATATAAAATACTATAGTATAATATATAAATATCCTTCAATGCCTATACATATAATAATAAAATAATTAATTTGAATAATTCTAATATATTGCAATATAAATATACTTTTTTATTCTAGCAAGTAATTTAAAAAATTTATCAAAATTTAAAGTTTTAAAAAAGATAATTCTATAAAATAAAAATAATTAAAAAAATTTTAAAGCATAATATATTTAATGTTAATTAAAATAAGATAAATTTTATATTTTACAAATAATTTTTAATTTTTATTGTTACCAGAATTATATTAATAATAATTAAATTTATTTTTATATAAATATATACACATTAATTATGTAAAAAGAAATTAATATTAAATAATAAATTTGACAATAAATTATTCAAAATAAATTGACAGTATATATATTTTTTTAAAATTTGATTTAATTTCATTTAAAAATAAATAAAATATTAATTTTTTTTTTTTACTTATTCGAATTAATTTTGAATTGAATTACTAATTGACTTATTTGAATAAGAAAAATTTAACTTAACTCATTTGATTAATTGTGAAATAATCATATTGAGCCTCAAAATTTTTGAGTTGAATAAGGTAAAATCATTTTAAATTCTAATTGAGTTTGGATTAAAATATGACTCTATTTTTTAAAACAAGTTGGGATCGAATTGATAAAAAATAAATATGTGTAGACATTATGTAATAAAACATTATCAAAGAACTAAGATTTCATTCAAAATATGATTTATTCATTTATTTAAGTAAGCATCGTATACAAGTATTTATATCATAATGCATAAAGTTAAGAATTTTCAATTCAAAAAAAAATGGGAGCAAAATTTTAAATTGAAAAAAAAAAAAGAAGTTAAAAGCTCCACTCATGTTGGTTGTTCATGTTGTGATAGTGGTGGTAGCAATGGTTGAGATTGTAGAGGAGAAGTAAGAAGGAAAGGGAAAAAGTGGGGGGAAAGAGGAAGAAGAAGATAGTCATAGGGAGCAATGAGTGGTGGGGTACATAAAAAGATTAAAAAAATAAAATTGCATCTAAATATATCAAAAATGTGGACAAAGACAGAAGCTGAAAGAAAGAGAGAGCCTCTCAAATCCTGCCAAATCGAATTCCAATACACATAATTACAAATTAATGCATTTCTCAATCTATCTGTATGCATTATATAGCTTATACCTTAGCAGCATGTCCACTCCTGCAAAAAGAGCTTTGCAAGAAATGAAACTATCATTATTCATTTCATTTCTCCCCCTTCCACTCAACTCTCACCTGTTACTTCATCTTGAAAACTGAAAAGACCCCCACAACTTCCCCCACAATACCAACAATTCTAAAGGAATATATCCTTAAGCTATTTCACTAATCTTCATGAAAAAGTTTAAGCTATTACGTAATTCATCTTTGACTTTTAGGGTATAAACTATAAACAAAGGGTCTCTCCCAGTGCTTTTATGTATGTACCCATTTCTTTTACATGGGAATAATTTAAAAAATGAGTTACTCTCCCATTTAATTAATAATTCAAGCTTAAAACTTCTTATAAATATAGATTCTACATAGGCATAGCCAATCATGAAGAAGAGTTAGCCTAAGTGAGTTCTTGAAGTGAAGGAATTTGAAGAATTAATTAACTATTGGCTTATTATTAATACCGTTGCTAAGAGAAATTAATATTGTATTCCAATCAACCTCAACTTTTTTCCTTTCAATTCATTCTGATTTCTGAAGCAATAATATCATTTTCAAAATCCACTTGCAAAAAATGCATTCATAATTACAGAAAATAAAATAAAATCCTTTCAATCCTCCAAAAGGCTTCAGTTTCTTATATTGCATCATGTACTGTAAGATTTCTTTTTAATTTGGGTCTGTTGAAGCAAATATTTTCTAAAAAAAAAAAAGCATCTTAATATACATAGGCTGCTAACATAGGTACAAAATGAAACAAGAGAAGAAGTTTTCAAAAAGATTCTCAGCCAAGTCAACAGATACGATCTGCCGAAATGTTTGAGCGATCTAGCCAAGGAAAGAAATATAGCTAGTTGTGATACTGCTGAGCCGACAAAGCAAAAAATTTACATAAATTCAAACTTGTCAAAATCAAGCATGCATTTTAAGAAAATTCTATGAATTGTGTGAACACACTTGTGGAATAGTATATAATGGACAATTGTTTACTAACTAGGGACTGTGGGAACTGAATGAAATCTATAAAGTTGAAGACATTTATTATTAGCATGTGTTTCTCTATATATGAAAATTGAAATATGCAACTCAAATTAGATTTATGTACCATTCAGCATATATTTTCTAAGATAGAATTAGCATGATCGATAAGCTTTGGTTTAATAGTATCAAAACGGTATTACAATCATATTGATGAAAAATTAAAACATTTATCGCATAATAATACCTCTACATATACCCTTAAGTTAACAATTTTTATCCCCCACTCATTACCATAGGATATATTTCATAATTAATCAATTATACTTGATTACCAATCACATAAAAACTTTGAAAATTTTCCCATACTACTTGTGAATAATTGTCTATTTGAACCCCACAAAATGGGAATTAATTAAAATTCTCATCAAGTCCTTGCCGTATAAGCAAATCCAAGAAACTTGCAGTGTACATGCGAGCTGTAATGGGGCTGGATCATTAATTGTGAACATCAATTTGCAACTAATTAATTTTGAATTATGTAGTGTTTGATGATGGATCATGTGATGTACTTCGTACGTATAAATCCGGAGAATCAGAAAGGGGAAGAAGGAGATAAGAAATGCAAATGGGTGACAAGTTTAAGTGACTGCTTCTGTACCTAATAATAATTGCAAAACATGTCAGCTCAACAATCAGATATGACTTGCAGCGCCTTATTTGATGCATACAAAGGCTTTGCCATGTGCTTTGTGCCTTCTAACAGTGTATACATAACTAGGTATCCTCCTCCACTCTAATTTCTCTGTAATTATGTTTTTCCATCTTTAATGATGTTGTTAGCTTGAATTATTACTGAAAAATTATTTTTAAAATAAATTTGATAATGCTCAAATAATAAGAACTCTGAAATACTTATAAGCACTATAAGGTTGTTATTGGTGAAACTAACAAGTATTGTGTTTTGTGACATGAAAAATACTCAATTATTTTGAAATAAAAGTGCCCTCTCCTTGTACTTAATCTAATTAGTTGATCATTGATCGTATTTAGTTTTAAAGATATAAATTAATTAATATTCATTTATCAAAATTGTGGTGGGATATACCCATTAATGCTACCAAGAAATAATAGAACCAACGTGCTTGCTTTACTGTTGACTTTCTGTACCAATAATTAGGGTTTTCTTATGTAGTTTTATTATTATGTAGTGCGTTTAATTGTAGATTTGCAATTTAGATATATAGCTCGACAAGAAAGATTTTTGTGTTTCACTACGGTGTGGGATTTATACACATTGATCATTTATTGAAATGTCTGAAAAAATTTCTTTGATTTTAATTCTTTTACAATATTAATGATATACTTTATTTATTTAAAAATGCAAACATATAAAAATAGATATTCATACCCTCTGCAGAACTTGTCCTAATTCTAAACAAGACTGATAGTTTGATTAGAGCCTTTGAAAGTGAGAAAAATAGATAATATTGGATTTGGAGTCATGAGAAGAGATATATTGATGAATTGAAGCACAGTGTGACAGTGTGAAATGGGTAATTAATTAGCTAAAAATACAGAGTAGAATATTCTTAGCTACGGATCCGACATATTGATGATTTCTAAATTCAAAGTTCAAAACTGTAATGAATAATCTCTCCCCGAAGAAGGATCATAATTTGAAGCAATAAGAGAGAGAGAGGGGCAAAACCCTAAGGCAGTATATGGGCTGAATTCCATGCAATAATCATGACCTCTCAATCAACTTCTAAAATCTTCCAAATTTCATGATGGTAGAGTGAGGCATCAGATATTTGGTGGATCCCACTATGTCTCTACTCTCAACCTTTGTCCAATTCCTACTTTTGAAGGGATTTGTAATGTTTGTTCAACAGGTAAGACATCACCATCTTCACCAACTATAATACTATCATGTGTTTTTAACTTTGTCACTCGTTAATTATAGT
The DNA here is from genome assembly GCA_948193065.1 of Aleurites moluccanus. NCBI lineage: Eukaryota > Viridiplantae > Streptophyta > Magnoliopsida > Malpighiales > Euphorbiaceae > Aleurites > Aleurites moluccanus. Next base: position 24,118 of record CANXYC012863520.1, read on the forward strand.
AATATAGTTTCAATCAATCAAAACAAAGCAGCTACAGCTTGTCCAAAAAACTATTTCACTTCAAGATTCTGATCATCACTACCTCTTAGTATTCAAAATTACTCAAGTGAGTCCAATTATCGAAATATGCTTTTGTCCACAACCATGCAATTTTTTTTTTTTTTTCAATTCATGTATTTCTCACAATTCAAACATAAATTAAGATAAATCATAGAAATTAATTTTAAATTTACCCTCAAATGGTTAGCTAGAGAATTAAGATTCATTGCATTTATTAAGAATTGTTTGATCATAATACGTTTGCAAATTGTAACATTAACATAATTAAAAAAAAAAGAAAGGGCAATGAACAAATAAATCATAAGGATGATTTAAGTTAAGCTTAAAATCCACATATATAATTGGATTGTAAAGGACAACAAGGCCCAAAGGCCTAATCTTAAGTCCACAACCATAATAATAACAATAAATCAAAGAATAATAATCTTAAAATGGGCTTTTATTCAATGAGAATCTTAATATAGGCCTTTTTTTTTCTTCAAATTGTAATGGAATATTCTTTAGCAATTAGGGTTTCTTCGTACATTTAAAATCCCACACCTCAGTCTCACGCTTGCTCTTACCCCGTAGCTCTCCTCAATATACCCACTCCCAACTCCCAAGCGAAGCGAAAGAAATGGAGCAGACCTTCATAATGATCAAGCCCGATGGGGTCCAGAGAGGTCTTGTAAGTTTCAATTATCCACCTCTACCTCTCTCTCTCTCTCTCTAATTTTCATTGGCTTTTCATTTACTTACAGTTTGTCAGTTGTTGGCCTTTCAATTTTTCTCTCTCTATATTTGTAAATGTATTTTCTTTAAATTATATAAACACACATAAGTTTGAATTTTTTTTGTTTATGGTTTATCAATTTCATAAGTTAGATAGATGTGGTGTTTGATTGTGGAGAGATGATAGAAATCTTTGGTCAAACAATGATTAGGCGGATTGTACAAGACCGGAAGATATATGGTTCTTAACTTAATTCAGTTCTGTTTCCTAGAAAAAAAGCAGCAACCGCAAATTTATTTATTTTGCTCTGAGTTGGTAACTGATTATAGAAACAAAAAGGCCAATATACTGAAATATTTGATTTCGTTCCAGGTTGGTGAGATCATCGGCAGATTTGAGAAAAAGGGTTTCTCCCTCAAGGGTAACTAACCCTTTTTTTTTTCATAGTTTCTGCTATCCCTATGTTGCGATTGTTCCCAATTATGAATTGGATATTGATTATCCCAGAGTAATTGGTTTTGTTGTTAAACTGAAAAGGGCCAGAATTTATAATTATTATTTCTTGGTATTCTTACTAACTGAGTTATTGCGCTTCCCATTCTACTGGGAACAGTTAAAAAATTGTATTTCATTTTATTATAATATAGGTTTGAAGCTAATCACTGTGGAGCGCCCTTTTGCTGAGAGACACTATGCAGACCTTTCTGCAAAGCCATTTTTCAATGGACTTGTTGAGTACATTATCTCTGGCCCTGTTGTTGCTATGGTTTGGGAGGGAGCGAATGTTGTAACCACTGGCCGCAAGATTATTGGTGCTACTAACCCTGCTGAGTCTGCTCCTGGAACCATCCGTGGAGACTATGCTATAGACATTGGAAGGTAATTGATTTTTTCTTGTCTGCAGTTAATCAATCATTACCTAGACTTCTGGTTTATGAATTTCTCTCTTTATTTCAAGGCATGAAGTTCCTGCTCATGGTTGATTATAGTCCTAACTTTTGAACATAATTAACTTTGTATTGTAAGGTTTTCTGGTATGGGCGGTTTCAAGGATTGGTCTGTAATGAATTTTTTACTAGAGGTCTTGGTGGCATATTTAGTTTTTATTCTGGGATTTCTGAATTTTGACACACACTAGTTCCTAGTCTTGTATTTTCAAGTGCAAAATTTTCTGTTATAAAAATGGTGACAGATTCTGATCTATTAGATATACATTTCAAGGTAATGGGTGAGTTGCAAGCTTGTTCAACTTAGATTCATTCCCTTTTTGTTTTCCTCTGGTAGGACTAAAAGAAATCGGTTAAAGCGATAAAATCATAGACATGTCCTTTTGAATTGGCAGTGTATCTCAATAAAGAAATTACTTATGTTTTGCAGGAATGTTATTCATGGAAGTGACTCGGTTGAGAGTGCTAGGAAGGAAATTGCACTTTGGTTCCCTGAAGGCCCAGTTAGTTGGTCAAGCAGCCTTAACCCCTGGATTTACGAGTAGACTTGTGATGATTGAGCTCTTGTTTGCAGCCAGTCATTACATCTGTCTAATTTTTCATGTCAGCATATCATTTGTAAAATTACTAAGTTTTGACTTGTATGTTTAGAGCTAGACTTAGTTGAGGAATCTGAGAGACCCAAATCTGGTTATCACTATGCATTTATGCTCGTGGTTGCTTATTATCTTTGGATGGGAATTGAACCGAGTTATATACCCTATTTGTTTCTTTGGAAGATCGAATTGCAGGTCTTGGTATGTTGGGGAATTACCTCTATTTATGGTAATTATGCTGATATTCTCGTCTGTTTTGGGCTGAAGTAATAGTCATCAAAAAGTAAGGAATGTAGTCTTTATACCATCCAGAAGTAGTTTTTAAAACATTTTTTTTTTCCACCGAGGAATAATAATTATATCAAATATAATAAACATAATCCATAATTGCATCAAATATTAAAATCTAATAAGATTGAAAGTATAATAAACATATTTATAATTATATTAAATATTATAAGCGTAATTTCAAATCTAATATGGATATGGACGGGGATTGACCGTTGGACACGAGAGTGCGAGGCTTCTAAATTTTATTTTTTTCCTACCAAATTGGGTTTAAAATTTACGAAATCGTAACCTTCTTCTTCTATCGCTCTAAACTTTCGTCCTGCGTCCAAGTTGTCGGAAGAGATTCGTATTTTTCCTTCTTTCTCTGGAATTTTCTGTGTGTGTTTAATTATCCGGAAAGATTTTAGCGGAGCTGGAGCCAGTGTTAGCATCCACTGGCTAGCTTCAAGTTAATATTTGACCGAATTTAGGGGTAAGCTATTCGCGGATGCAAAATACAGTATCATGCAAGGCTTCAAAATAAGCAGAAGCTTGTCCGGACCAGTTGTCCAAGTTATGGTGGAGAATTCGTCTCGACTAGCAGATGTTTCTATCCTAACGGATTGCAATAATCTGTGAAATGTTTATATGCCTACACAATTAACTATATACGGGAAAGCAGCCAAACAGGCCAGGAAAGAAGTTTGAGACTGATTTATTTCAATTTCAGATTCCCCATTTTTTTGACAAGAACGCTGTTTATGATACTAGAGCAGTTGCAAAAATGTCTCGACTTGAAAAGACAAAAAAGAAGAAGGATAACAACCACGAACCACGCATTGCAATTCATTTTAAATTGCAGAATTGAACTTTCCTTCCAGCAAATTAAACAATGCTAGTACTGAACAGTGAGACTGAAGGTCCAATTATTCAGTTAGGTAGCATAGTAATAGATATTTGAGAAAATAACAGGTTTAATACTAGGTAAAAAAAAAAAAAAAAAAAAGAAATTTGTCACATTCATGACAATCCAAACTATAGTCCCTAGTATACTCCAATAGAACAATTAAAAAAAAAAACTGTAGTTCATAATCAGCACACCATTTTATGGTAAACATTGTAAAAACAAATACCATTCCGATAGTCAAAGCCAAGCTAACAACACTGAGTTGCCAGCAATTTAACAGGTCCTGTAAAGCTCATTAGTTCCACAAAATAACAAAAAAAAAATAATTAAAAAAAGGCACTCAACAGGAAAGGCATGAATTCCAGTTTACTTTCTTACAATTGGAAATAAACAATCCAATCTACCTACATGGATCTATAGGATCATTTGAAGGCACTGCAGTCTTGGTCCTCCAAGTAATGGCAACAAATGAGCTGATGGTGCTGTATTTGAAACCTAAAATGCAATCACGCTTATATCAATGACTTCTCCTCACAAACTTGGATACTTTCTTCCTTCCTTTTTCCAGTACAAGAAACTCAACACCCACTTTTACAATTAAATGGGACTTCTGAGACTTTTGCTTCAAGTGAAGTTATAAAGAGAAGCATCATATCATCCACAAAACCATCTAACTAAAAGAGAGAGGAGAAGAAAGAGGCAGTAACCTAGAAAAGAAAAAGAAGAGAATGTGCCTGCTCCGCCTGCCGGCCCAAATCTTGATGTTACAACAGTTAAACTCTCCAAATGCTATTTCTATCGTGTAAGAAGGCTGTGAGAGGGCAAGTCTTCTAGCCGTGTTATGTCCTCAAGTAGAAGCTCCCTTTCAAGATGACGGCGTGTGGATTTCATAACCGTCTGATAAAAAATATCAAATATGTGAATAGCAAAATATAACCAAGTTAAGATTTTCACAAGATCGGACCAATACTTGACTTAGATATCAGCTACTGCCTACACCTCATAGGGCAGCTGTGCATCAGAAACCGTTTTTATGTGTTATTTCAGGTCCTGACCATTCACATAAAGCAACAAGACTTGCTAACACTTAAAAACTATAATTACCCTTTCATTTGTAATTCCATGGTGTCACTTTTAGACTTGCGGCTCTGAAAACTAGGACGCTTACATGCAAACCTTAACCTATCTCTACAAGAAACTCTCTGATAAGAAAACATACATTGAAGTCCATATATGATGCGCGCATGGTAAGCCATTGATGATCCATTAGCTTGAATGTGATGCAGTAGAGAAGGTCAAATGCTGATTCATTTTCTGTCAGGGCAAAGAGCAAATATATTTGAATTAAGAAATTACTTGAAACTAATCATTTTGATGCAATTAAATGCAACAAGACTAATTGAACCACATTGTCGAAGAGGATTTTCTAAAGTGAAAAGCTGCCAAATTTCTTCTTATTCCATCAATAAAAAAAATTAAAGAATTAGAAAAAACAAAGAGAACGAGTAACATTTTTTTTTCATGTCAAAAAGTTTCAATAAACACTAGAAGCTTAATAGTACCTGATAGGAACTTCAAGAAAGTTGCTCCCACCATCGTCCGTGGCTTGACTGTAGAATTAAAGCACACAGTTTATTATCCAAAAAAAAATCAAGTTTCAGCAGAAGACTAGGCTTTGGATGCATCATGAATCTTAAGGAATGTCACTGAGCTTTATAGATTTAAAACAAAGTATTTCCAGAAAATCAGGCTCCAACCTGACTATAGTTCAACTGCACCACAACATATTTAGTTACACAAGGAAATGAAATATTGACCAGTTTTGGAACAGATTTGGCCATACGGAATAGGAATTTTGAACAGACATTAGTGCCCTCAAGACAGTGTCATGGATATAAATAAAACTAAAGAGCTATTGTTTCAAGAATATCAAGAAATAACCTGCTTCAAGATCAAGCATCTGAATAAGCATGAATGTGATGTTCACACCAGCTACAGCAAATGGATATTCCCATACCGACCGATCACCTTCTCGCTTTTGAAGAAGGTCCTGGAAGGACTTCTGCATTGAAAGGCAACTGAAAATTTATTCAAATTCTAAATGAATTTGCACAAGATTACAACTGTTGCAAACTGAAGGATAATAGCAGGAAAAAAAAATGCAATTTCACATGCATAAATCTTGAGCAAGCATATTTGTCAAAAAAATTATGATTTATACTGACAAAACCAAGCGTGCTGTACAATTGACAGTGTGTGTTCACATTCCATGTCATCATGTCAGTATTAACTGAACTACCCAAGGGAGGTCATGCCGCAAGACAGCCTAAAGCTTAGTTCAAAACATCTTGTACTTTATAAAGCACCTTTAATCAATACCATTTTATGCTCACACAGTCTCACATGCAATTTGGACAGATATCCAAGGATCAAAAAACATCAGTGCTATAATTTATTGAATATTTCACAAGCTATTATAATTTAAAGGACTATATCCAATTAGCAATATATATATATCCAGGAGCACAGAGCATTTGAAATATCCCAGTTCTTCAACTTATTTATTTACTAGCTATTAAATCATTCAAAAATTTATACTATTAAATTATTTAATGCAGAAGAGTTTACCAAAACATCTTGCAATATATAAAGAAGATATAGGGGAACTAATGAAACATGTAAAAACAATACTTACCGGAAAATTTCTAGCAAAGTACAACAAGTTCTCCAAAGATATAAAACCACCACCCCTGAAGATGAATCACTAGATAAATGTAACAAACACATAATAGAAAAAGCAAAATGGAAGGAGCAATGAAATTAACAACAGCTCCTCCATTGGTTTACCTAAAATCTGTTGATGGATCCTTTCCTTGCCAACCCATTTCCTTCCACTGCTCAGATATCAAACCACGAAGTTCTTCTTCAGGAAAGGCAGCATTCCACAAAGCCCTCAAAGCTTCCTAGAGAAATGTAGCAATAGTACACAATAGTAAAAGCAGGGAGCTTTCACATTTCAAAAATGATAATTTTCACATTTCAAATATTTAAAACAAAAACAAATACAGCAAACAAGCAATTTAATAGTTGTATGAACACCATTTCGCATCACATTCAACAAGTTATTTATAACTTCAGCAGAAGTTGCACCTGATGCTCAGGGATTGAACTATCATAGGCAACATCTATACGGCTTTGTAACCTCTGCAAGCATTCCTCCTGTACAAAGAAGAAATAGAAATGATAATTTAATTGGTATGATTCATATATTGACCACTATCAAAAGAAAGAAGTCAGAACCACACAGTAATTTTGAAGATAGAACAGTGTAGCTTTAATTTGAAACAGCACCTGGGCAGGGGTTAAATCAAATGAAGGACGAGCATCACTCTCTCTTCTTTGTGCACACACACAAGAAAGACCACGACCAAGCCATGCTGCTGATCCTGCCACAACCTCAGCTGTAACAAAATAAAACCTTCTGAATGAAAACAAATTTTCTAAATTCTTCGTTACATGGAAACAGTAAAATGGCAACAAGGAACATCCTTCACACTTGATTCTCTTGCACAAGTGCCCCAAAGGAATGCATTCCTACAATATCAAAGCAAAATCAACTAAATATCCAATTTTCTTTCTTTGGGAACCATACCAATAGAATAAAAAGTGTGCCAAAGGTTAGCACTAAAATTGACCATAACCAACTCAAGGAAAAATGAGAGAGCAGTGTGACATCCACTTAAACACTCTTCAGATTTACAATTACAAGTATAGTAGAGTGGAATATTACGAGAAAGTTAATAACTTAAATAGTTAACCCAACTAACAGGGCATACAAGGAAAAACCTCCATCCAGATTCATAAACTGTCAGAAAATAACTTATGGATATAAAATTCACTGTTTTCTCAGACATTTCATCATACTAATGAATGCCAAACACATTCTTCTCCAATTTTCTGAACTAGATGAACTTAACTTAATACAAAGGCAGGCTCAGCTCATAGCCAGCCTTGCGATGCTATTACTACTTGCCATTTTAGGAAGATACTGTTTGAATTTAAGGTGTATGAAAAGAGCATAGTTAGATACTGTTTTGAATTTAAGGTGAATGAAAAGAGCATAGTGCTTACTTTGCATATAAATTAGCCACAATTCTCAACAAAATAATGAGATCAATATAGACAATGCATGTACCAGGAAGGAAATCAGATTATGATTATTTCTAGTTTGCAAGTTGAAACACATCAAGGTAATAGAAATAAACCGAAAGTTTTTCTTTAGGGAAAAAAAACGCGTATGGAATAGTAGAATCCTTTATTGCAACAAGCTCACCTAACTAAAAAACACTAATGAATAGTAGAAATCAGTATTTGCAACAATCTCACCTACCAAAACAGTTTTGTATATCAGCAAACATAGCCCGAAATTCGATTTTACAGAAACATAATCATCCATGGCCTGATCTCCATTTCACGTATTTGAAGTTCAAAAGACAAATAAGAAATATTACGCTCGCAAGGGGCAGAGAAGAGCAAGTTTTTTACCAGAAAAAAGGACGTTTCGAGAATATGTTGGGGATAGAATATAAAGTAATTCAAAACATTACCAGACGTTGAATGGCAGGTGCTGCTGCCTCGTTCGAGACCTTGAGATATTCTCCTGACAGCCACAAATGACCCACCTCTGTCATCCATTTTATCCTCTTCTCTCTCTATCTCTTTCGCAAATTCACTATATCCACTTTACCATCTCACAAACCCTAAAAATTCCTCCTCCACAATCCACTACTGGAAACAAAAAGCTTATCAGAATCCAATCAGGGAGGAAAAAAAACATACAATGCAATCAAATGTCACCGAAAGTATAAAAATGGGACCTGATAATACCAAACCCAACAGAAACTCGTTATCCGCGATCCAGAATACGAAATGCCAGACCGAATCAGTACGAAAACCGGATCAGAACCGGCCAGAACTGATTAGAAATTTAGAAATACCACAAAACAAGAAGAACAAAGAGCGAATCTAGTTCGTTGAATTAGCCCAGCAATGAGTTCGATTCCATTACTTCTTTGACCAGACCCAAACAAGGATTCAATTGAACATCGAATCAAAACCTAGATTTTAAAGAAGGAGAAAAGCAAAACAGAGACCGTAGCCTCAAATAATCGGAGACGAATGATCGAAAAGAAGTTCCAGATCGTAGAATCTGGACAAAGAACCTAAATACTCAAAAATCGAAAGCTATTTTCT
>CANXYC012863691.1:0-13997 GCA_948193065.1 Aleurites moluccanus
TTACTGCCTCAAAACAGAATTCAGAAACTATATAAACCCTAACTCATTCTTTACATTTTTAGCTTAATTACCTCAATTATTTGCCAAATCATGCTATAGAACTCTTAAATACAATTAAAAATGATAAGTTTAGAATCATTACCTTAGATTAAATTCTCAAATTCCATCTTCTTTCTTCCTCCATAAAGCTTAAATATAAATTTCTTTTCTTCCCTCATCTTCCTTCTTCAATTTCCTATTTATTTTTGGTTGATTTCTATGGAAAAATTGGAAGAATATTTCTATGGTGTTTTCTCCCCTCCATTGGTTAGGTTCTCCTCTCCAAAAATGCAGCCAACACTTATCTTTATCATCTTTTATGTACACCAAAAGCCAACAAAAAAATTGAAGACAAAAATAAATAGAAATTTCTAGAATTTGGCTTATTTGGCACCTATTTAACAATTTAATGAGTCAATTAATCATTTTCTATCAATAATTTTCATTCTCCCTCACCCTTGTCCGGACACCTAGATGATTTCTAGAATGGGTGGGTCCCACAATTTTGTTTAATTATACTTTTAGCCCAAAATTTTCCTTATCTATATTTTTGACCCCAAAATTTTCTGTAATTTATTCTGTCTATTCTACTTAGATTCAACTTCAAGTGTGGAGAGTGAAATACCTTATTTTAAGTTGTTCTATCATTTAAAAATAGTTTTGGGTCATTTCGGGATCCCAGACATTGGATTTTCAAAATTGCCCCCAAAGTTGCCTTTATTTACAATTTTGCCATTACTCTTATTTTCAGTGTTCCAAAATATTTTTTAACTCTTTATTTTCACCATAATTTCACATAAAATTAACTTATTTCATCCCCTCAAGTCTGGGTCAAAATTTTTTAAATTAGCTGGACTATTTTTTTCTCGGCAGTGTTCTCAACACCGATGATTTTCGAAAAAATATTTCATTTGTATTCTAACTGTGTCTCTAAAATTATTTTCTATCATTTCAATGATTTCTAACCACAAACTGAAAACTAGATCATGCATTCAAGATAAGATCTCCTAGGGTATTACAAGTTCAAGGGCGACAAAGGCAGTGACCCGATGGACTTTCTAGAGGAGGTTGAGAAGGTAGTTAGGAGACTATCTTGTTCTGAGCTTAGAACTGTTGAGTTGGTTGGATTGTTACTGAAAGGGAAGGCGTGGACTTGGTTTTCGAGGAGGATGGAGCCCAGGTTATATGGTGAGCATCCACCCTCACGGGCTGAGTTTCAGCAGGGTCTGATAGATGAGTTCATTACTGAGGGGGTGAAGACCCGTAACTTGATTCAGTTTGAGCAGTTGGAGCAGGGTAGCAGGTCTGTGGAGGAGTATGCCAAGGAGTTCATCAGGTTGAGTAGGTATGCTATTCACATTATTCCTACTGAGGCTGATTTGATCAGCAGGTTTAAGAGGGGATTATATGCTGCACTTCATAATGCATTGTTGGCTACAGAATTTATTTCTCTGATGATAGTTATTGATAAGGTCACACAGATGGAAGAGAAGTATAAGACAGAGAGGGAAAAGAGGGACCATAAAAGGAAAGGAGGTCCAGGATCTCAGGTTAGGAGGGGGAAGAGTAGCTCCCGGCCTAGGCAGGCAGAGTCAATGCCTCAGTTTGATCAGAGATCTTCAGCCAATAATTAGAGGAGGAGAGTACAAAGTAGGGGACCGTCAGTGGTTCAGTCAGCACCTACCTATTCTTAGGGTTCTTCGAGACCAGCTGCACAGACACCCAGTATTCCTAGTTGTGGGTTTTATGGATGGAGACATAAAGGGGAGTGTTGGAGGCAGACTGGTGCTTATTTAAGATGTGGCCAACAGGGCTACTATGCTAACAGATCTCCATTGAGGGTTGAGCAGCAGCCATCTGCTATAGTTTCTCAGTCGATGGTACAGATGAGTCAGAATGTGGGCAGAGAAGCTTCAGGCAGAGGCAGAGGAGGACAGGCTCCCAGTGGTAGTCAGACCCCAGTAGGCAGGGGTCAAGGCAGAGTATTTACAATCAACACCCAAGAGGCTCAGAAATCAGACAATATGGTCATAGGTACTATTTTGATTCAGAATGAGATTGCAAATGCCTTATTTGATTCTAGTGCTACTCATTCTTTTGTGTCACCACACTTTACACCTAAATTGAATAAGGAAAGGAGATTGTTAGATGTGCCTTTGGTGATTGCTACTCCTATGGTTGAGAGTGTTGATGTGGATTATTTCTATCCTGATTGTGTGATTGAGATTAATGATAACATATTGTGTGTTGATCTGATTGAGTTGCTTGTATTAGAGTTAGATGTTATTTTGGGTATGGATTGGCTTACGAGGCATTGGGCAGTTATTGATTGTTATCGAAAGAAGGTTAGGTTTCAGCCTGAAGGGCAACCAAAGTTTGAGTTTCAGAGTGATATACGGGAGTTCAGAGTTAATCTGGTTTTTGCTATCCAGGCTAGGAGGATGACTGGGAAAGGTTGTTCAGCCTATTTAGCTCATGTGATAGATGTGCAGAAGTCTTCTATAGATATTGATCAGATACCAGTAGTTCGGGAGTTTCCTGATGTATTTCCTGAGGAGTTTCCAGGATTGCCCCCAGATAGGGAGATTGAGGTACATGCAGGCACTGATCCTATATCCATTCCTCCATACAGAATGGCTCCAGCTGAATTGAAGGAATTGAAAGTACAATTACAGGAGTTATTGGATAGAGGATTCATCAGACTGAATAGTTCTCCTTGGGGTGCACTGGTATTATTTGTAAAGAAGAAGGATGGCTCTTTGAGGATGTGTATAGATTACAAGCAACTGAACAAGGTGACAGTGAATAACAAGTATCCATTGCCTCAGATAGATGACTTATTTGATCAGCTGCAGGGTGCTAGCCATTTTTCAAAGATTGATATGAGGTCTGAGTATCACCAGTTAAAGATTAAGAAGGGTGATGTATCTAAGACTACTTTCAGGACCCGATATGGGCACTGTGAGTTTTTGGTGTTGCCATTCGGGTTGACTAATACATCGGCTAGTTTCATGAATCTGATGAATAGGGTGTTCAGGTCATTTTTGGATAAGTTTGTTATTGTATTCATTGATGACATACTTATCTATTCTAAGAGTGAGGAGGAGCATGTGGAGCATCTGCGGATTGTTTTGCAAACACTTTGGGAGAATCAGTTGAATGCCAAGTTATCTAAATGCCAGTTCTGGCTAACCGAAGTGTGTTTCCTTGGGCATATGATATACAAGGATGGTATTAAGGTGGATCCTCAGAAGATTAAAGTAGTTGCGAATTGGCCTCAGCCTACCAGTGTTTCAGAGGTTCGCAGTTTCCTAGGTATGGTAGGGTATTACAGGAGGTTTGTGAAGGATTTCTCCAAGATTGCATCTCCGTTGACTAAACTGATGCAGAAATAGGAGCGTTATTTATGGACTGATGAGTATGAGCGTAGTTTTCAGACTTTGAAGTCTTGACTCACCAGTGCTCCAGTGTTTACATTGCCATCAGAGGGGGAGAAATTTACCTTGTATTATGATGCTTCTCGGATCAGATTGGGGTGTGTACTGATGCAGAACAGGAGAGTGATTGCTTATACTTCTCGTAAGTTAAAGAAGCATGAAGCAAATTATCCGACTCATGATCTAGAGATGGCAGATGTGGTATTTGCATTGATGATTTGGACGCATTACTTGTATGGATCGAAATATGAGATATATACTGATCATAAGAGTTTACAGTATATATGTCAGCAGAAGGATCTAAACCTTCGGCAGCACAGATGGGTGGAGTTGCTTAAGGATTATGATTGTGAAATCCTTTATCACCCGAATAAAGCCAATGTAGTTGTTGATGCACTGAGCAGGAAGTCCATGGGCAGTCTAGCTCATATTATGATTGGTAGGAGACCCTTGATCCGAGAGATGCGGGATTTAACAGATATAGGAGTGGAGTTGGATTTGGGATCCCAGGATCGAAACCAGGCTCTGATAGCCCAATTTTGGGTGAAGTTACTATTGCTTCATGATATTAAAGTGGCTCAGGATAGGGATCCTTATCTATTAAAGCTTAAGGGAGATGTACAAAGTGGTAAGATGACAGAGTTTATAGTAGAGGATGGTGTACTAAAATGTGGGAAGCGTATATGTGTACCTGATATAGATGTGCTACAGGATCGAATTATGAGAGAAGCTCACTACTCAGCATATAGTGTACATCCAGAGATTACCAAGATATACCATGATCTGAGGGATGTCTATTGGTGGCCTGGTATAAAGAGAGATGTGGCTCAGTTTGTTTCCCAATGCTTAGCCTGTTAGTAGGTTAAGTTTGAGCATCAGAAGCCATCAGGATTGCTTCAGGAGATTGAGTTGCCATAGTAGAAATTGGAGCAGGTTACTATGGATTTTGTAGTGGGTCTACCGAGGACTACCAAGGGTTATGACTCCATATGGGTGATTGTAGACCAGTTGACAAAATTTGCTCATTTTCTGGAGGTTAAGACCAGTTATACAGCAGCTCAATATGCACAGCTGTATGTGGATAAGATTGTGCGACTTCATGGAGTTCCTTTGATGATCATTTGAAACAGAGGTACACAGTTCACCTCTCAATTTTGGCAGAAGTTTCAGGAGGCCATAAGTACCCAGTTACAGTTCAGTACTACTTTCCATCCGCAGACTGATGGGCAGTCGGAGAGGACAATCCAGACTTTGGAGGATATGCTTCGGTTGTGTGTTCTGGATTTCAAAGGTAACTGGGATTATTATCTGCCACTGATAGAGTTTTCTTATAACAACAGTTTTCACTCTTCTATTGGTATGGCTCCATTTGAAGCACTATTTGGTAGAAAATGTAGATCTCCAGTGTGTTGGGTGAGCCAGGGGAGAAGCAGCTTGAGAGACCAGAGTTGATTAGAGAGACTATGGAAAAGGTGCCTTTGATCAGAGATTGGATGAGGACTGCCTTCAGTAGGCAAAAGAGTTATGCTGATCCAAAGAGGAAGGATGTATATTTTGCAGTTGGTGATCATGTTTTCCTTAAGATCTCACCGATGAGGGGTATTATAAGATTTGGAAAAAGGGAAAAGTTATCACCGAGGTTTATAGGCCCATTTGAGATTCTTCAGAAGATAAGTAATATGGCCTATAGATTGGCTCTTCCACCTAACATGAGCCATATACATCCGATTTTCCACATCTCGAAGCTATGAAAATATGTGTCTAATCCATCACATATATTAGAGGTACAAGATATGGGACTCAATGAAGACTTGTCGTATAAGGAGTATCCTGTGGAGATTGTTGATCGACAGGTAAAATAACTGCGGAGTAAGGAGATCCCAATGGTAAAAGTGCTTTGGAGAAACCAGTCTATCGAGGAGTGCACTTGGAAGAGTGAGCAAGAGATGAGAGGCAGATATCCACTCCTGTTCCAACAGTGAGGTGTGTATTTATTTAAATTCAAAGACGATTTTATTTATAGTGGAGTAGAATGTAATACCCTAGGAAGTCCTAACATATATGCATGATTTAATTCTCAGTATATAGTTCAATAGTCTTGAAATAATGGGGAATAATTTTAGAGACACAGTTAGAAACCGAACTAATTACTTTTTCAAAAATCGGCGATGTCGGGAACACTGCCGAGAAATTAGCAGTCCGGTCAACAAAAGAATTTCTGAATCTGACCAGGGGGTAAAATACCACCTTAATGCATGTGTAATTTTAGTAAAAAAAAAAAAAGAAGTGAAAAATATTTAGGAACACTAAAAAAGTAACCAATGGCAAAATCGTAAATAAAAGGAACTTTAAGGTGAATAGTAAAAATTGGTCCGTCGGAGTTACAGAATGACTTTGAAACCATTTTTATAAATAAATATAAATCAAAATAAGCTTATTGACTCCCCACATTGAAATCCAAATCTTGACAGAATTGATAGAATAAATTATAGAAGAAGTTAGGGTCAAAACCTAATTACTTGAATGCTTAAGGACTAAAATGTAATTTGCCATATGATTTTAGTATAAAAGGCAACACTTAGAAAATTTTGCCCATCTTCTTGTTCTTTCTTTGTTTTGGCCGAAACCTTCTTCTTCCTTTCTCCCATCTATTTCTTCATCTTTTCACCAAAATTTTTAAGGGAAATTGATAGAAAACTTAACTATCAACATTGTTCTTTCAATTGCCATCATCAATTTTCTTGGAAGAATAAAGGAAACCAAGGAGAAATTGATTGAAGGGTTAGGCTAGACCACCACCTAGAGGTAACTAATTAATTTGTTTGTTTTTATGGTTTAGTTAGATGATTTTAAGGTTGAATTGAATGGGTTTTAGGTTAGATTGCATCAATTGATGCATTTTGGTACAAATGCCTAAATTACCTAACCTAGTTGAAGTTGTATGCTTTAGCTATGTTGATTAGAGTTAGTTTATGTTAATTTATGTTAGATTATGTTAATTGGAGGCTTTAGGTAACTAATTGATGGTTAATTTGGTGTAGAATTCAAAGATTGCATAAGTTGTGCCTTTTGCCTCATTTGAAGCTTTTGGGTGGAAACCAATTTTTCAAAGCATTTGGAAGGTTTAGGTGAGTCTTATATGCATCCTTTAACATGTCTAATGTATTGGAATTGAAATTGGAAACCTTATATATAATCCTCATTTTGGCCGAATACCCTAGTACTATTCATGCCTATGATTTTGCTTGTTTTTCCTTTGAATTCTTATGCTATTTTGATCCCTTTTATGTTGTTTAATCTTGTTTATTTGATACCTATTGTGTTGTTGCCAATGTGGTTTGTTGTTGATTGAAATGGACAAGCCAAACTTGCACCAAAACCTAACCTATTGGCTTGCCAATTTGTGCCCACCAAATGTTTGATTAAATGCCTAGTTATTTTTGCCTTGGCCTATTGCTTTGTATTCCATAGGCCTACCATTTGAATGCTATCATTGCCAGCGACATTGGCATGTCAATTGGCCTACTGTTTTCCTTTGCTAAGACAACTTTTGTTCCATATCTTTATTGATTACCAGACCATTTGTCATTGATTATATATCATCTATTGCAATGCCAATAATTCTATTGATAATTGATTAATTGATATTGAGTTTATTGATATGGAGGATACCATCATTGCATAATGGTGTCTATTGATATGTTGTTTCCTTATATTGATCTTAATGAGGCTTGACAAAGCTATCGCTCCGACAGGATAGTGGAAAAATATTGTCTGCGATGTGTACATTGTATTATTGGTGCCTTATCTAGGAGGGGTTATGATCCTGGTCCTGGCCATAAGACCTGATCAGTCTTATGCTTACTGATATGGATATTACTGGAGACTATATGTTTGCATATAGTCCATACTGATTCTACTGGAGATTGTATGATTTCATATAGTCCATCCATTTATCTGTCTTTTCATATGATACCGAGCCTATGATATGTTCATTGACTATTCTGTCACCTGTTATTGATTATGTAAATTGTTTATCTTGACCAATTGGCACTATTGCTTTATTTTTTACCTATTAATTATTTGATGATACACATAGATTCACTGAGTATCTTATATACTCACCTTTTCTTTGTTTAACCATTTCAGGAGAGGAGTAGATTGCAGAATCCCATTGTCTGTCATCCAAGAATTTTTGCTTGCTGTCATTTGATGTATATATTCTGAATTCTGTATTTTGATCTTCATAATCTAGTTGCTCCATGGGGTATGTATGGGATAGTTAGGATATGAACATTTATATGTATGTGATGATGTTGTATGATATATAATGATGATATGAGATGTGATGATAATTACTACAGCCGTTAGCACTAGGTTACAAAATAATTACAGAATGACAGAATGAATGTTAATTAAGTAAAATGGATAATTAATTGATAGTTATAGATTATGCATGTGATACTGGATTCTACAGGTGTCGGTCACCATTGGCATCTTCCGCATCTTAGGACCGTCGTGATCTGTAAATGGGTTATGGCAAGGAAAAACTAGAAAAGAAGCTCAGTCCCTTCGACGAGGCCGGTGGGGGTCCTCTGGTGGATGAGATGGATCAGTCTTGAAATTAAGCCGAGTCAGCATACTCGTCAAAGCTAGCTCCATTCTACGCCCTACACGATAGTTGTGATGAGCCCACTCTATGGTAAGCTATATGAAAAGAAGAGAATAAGATATCTGATGCTTAGCTAAAGGATCATTTCCGAAAGCAAAGCTAGGAGGTATCACGATCTAAAGGATCATTTCTGAAAGCAGAACTAAAAGCATCAGAGCATCAACATACCTCAGGGTTATCAGGGAAGTCTAGTGTATAAGGATGGACCGCATCCGGAAGATGGAATGTCTACATCTCTCCATGAGCATTGATATAGAAGATATCTTCAGGGAGCAAGTAGTTGGGGCCCAGTACGACCTAACTAGGATCATTTTGTGTCTCATGAGTAATGTTGGGGTCAGTTGCAGAAGGGTCTCTTGACGTACCCACACCATGGACTTGACCAGGTCTAGTAGAAGAAGGACCAATAATGTCAGATGCACGCTCCAGTCGTCTATATGGATCACCAATAGGACCCATCAGATGGGTACGACAAAATATCGCATAGTTATCCTTGGGTGTCACGAACAGATGAATGGGAAGCCTAGTGTACACATCATCAGGAGTATGAATGTCCATGTTCCATCTCATGTCAACTGGTGGGTGTACCGGAACTACCCACCTACTAAATAGTCTAGACTCAGACTCTCTCTCCCAGGTAGTATAGTTTGTAATATGGTGAGCAGAGCAACAATTAAGAGCAAGCCAGTGTAGCACTTGGGTCGAGTTCTACTGGTATCAACGGCACCCGGTCGATATAGGGTTTCGTCACAACCTGCACAAAGATTTATTGTAAGTAAAGCCATGAAAAATGGGTAATATAAAGTCAGTGAAATACCTAAAAAGTATCAAGGCTGCTAAAGAATGCTTGAATAGTCCTGAATTCGCGTACACCGGGGCTGGACCAATGTTCCCTATTCCACCGGACTCTAGCTAGAAAAACATCTAGTCTAGGGTTGCTAAGAGCGGGGGCAAGTGTCTGAAAGTACTCATAGGCCCATACATGGTTCAAGCATGTTAGACAGATAGTCAGAAATACTAAAGTAAAGTTCAAAACAGGTACAGAGAGTACCTCCCAGTTCAAACCAACAGGTACAGAGAGTACCTCCTAGTTCAAGTTAAATCCAAAGGTACAAAGAATACCATCAGTTCAAGTTAAACAAAAGATGCAGAAAGCATACCTCCCAGATGAAATAAGTCCCTCCATAAGAATTAAAAGCTTTCCGGGATAGATCGCACATCTCCTGATACATGGTGCTTAGAATAGCACCAGCCCAGTCATATTCACCCAATGCAATCATATCTATCAAGCTTAGCAGAATGTTCAAGTTGACAGTATCACGACAGGTATGACTAAATGTGCATCCAGCTAGAATCAACACCATCAGTCTAGCAACAACCTCAGTATCAAATATCATGTCAGTAAAAGGCTCCATCTCCCTCAACCGAGCTTGAAGCCAAGTGCGAGGCACTGATATGCGATCCTGAGGGGGATCCTGACCTATAAATCGGGCCATATCCTCAGGAGTAAAGGTAACCCTCCAGTCAGAGCAGAGATCCAAGTGACGGGTTCTAAAGTGTAAGCCAATCAGCATTGACAGATCTAACGGGGTAACCGTCAGCTCCCCTCATGGAAAATGAAAGGTATTTGTGGTGTCCCACCATCGCTCAGCCAGTGCCTTGATCAAGGCCACATTGCTCTCGGGATTGGTTTTGACCTTTAGGAAGGATATAAAACAAGTAGTCTCTAACAAAGGTTTTACCGGAGTTTCCTCAGATAAAGCATCATCGAGATAGGCTAAATTTGACCTAGCCCCTCTATTCCTAAGTGTGGTATTCTAAAATAAATAAATAATACAAAAAAATAAAATAAATAAATAAATAAATAAATAATAATTAAATAAATAGTAAAATATATGTATAAATACCTCTATTCTACCTTCCCAAGAGATATGTTATTCCGGTTCCTACAGCAGGTTTTTCGGGTTAGGATTATCTCGTAGGGCCTCATAGCTATGATGTCCCCGATTGCTACTTCTAGAAGTTGAAGCCATTAAGAGAAAAATGAGAGCTTTAGAGAGAAAGGCTAGAGAGAGAGAGAGGTATGTGAAAATGGATGTGTAGGGAATGGGAGAACCCCACCCCTATTTATAGATTTTGAGAATCTCATAAATGACCATCATGTCCCCAACTAGGCCAAAAATAAGGAAACTTATATTTCTGGAGCAATTCAATTCAGAATCAAGTGCTATCAATTTTGTTGAATCCGTGTGATTTTCCTCTATCCATAGAGTTATCATTTTCCCAAATCAAACATGGGAAGCTTCTGTAATTCAAAAAATGACAGAAATAGAAAAATACCAGAAAAATGAAAATAGTCCAGAGCTTAACAGATTACACTCATATACCTCTAGACCCTGCAAGATGCAATCAGAATGCATTCTTTTGTTCCAAACAAACAAGAACAACCCAGTTTACCTACATCACGTCTGTCATTCAAAATGGACAGCCGTGATGGGTGCAATTGTGAACACTCATTTTTTACACCCCTCGGACTTGTGGCAACCCGAACGGCACTCACTGGAACCAAACCCACGCTGGGACAAGCTTAGAACGACCTTAAGATGAAGTCGGACCAGAGCTGCCACTCTCTTGGCATAGCATTGCAGCCCGCCGCCCTCTCTGGGCGGCAATTGCCATGCCCAATGGCAAAAGCATGGCTCTTTGCCACTACTGCCGCCCTCCTTCAGACCCTGTGCCGCCCAAACCCCCAGGCGGTGCCGCCGCCCCCTTTCAATGGCACCGACTCCTTTTACCGGCGGTTGCTCCATTCCAAAACTGTTTTTTCTAAATCCCACATTGGAAAATGATGGGATTTGACCCCCCAAGTTTCTATTATAAATAGAAAGCCAACTCCCACCTTCCAAGACAAACAACAGACACAAAAATCATCTAGTTTGAGTTTTCACTATTTGATTTCACTCTTTTCTCCCTCCAAATATTTATTTTTCTTCTTTCTTTAAGCTCTTCTTAAGTTTAAAGAGTTGCTATTAAGGGCGTGTGGAGTCCATCTTCTTTAGTTCTCCTTGAGCTAAAGAAGGACAAAATCCGAGGCGTGTGGAGCCTCAAAGTCATTTTTCTAAGCGAAGTTACTTTGTCAGTTTGTTTTCTTAAGAGCTAAGAAGACATTTCAACCCATTTTCTCTGCTTCATCTAATCCAAGGTGGAACTCCGATCCGAAAGAGTACTCCATCCATAAGAGTTAGGGCAAAGGTATAAATTCTCAACTCATCTTCTTTAGTTTGATAGAGCATCAAAATAAAGAACCAAAACATGATAAATTGGGCATAAAATCAACCCTCCTTCGCGAGAAGGAAGAACTGCGTGGGTTTTGATTCTCATTCAACGGGATATGCAGGCAAGCTATATAAAAGTTTCAAATCCAAAAAAGACAAAAAATCATCTCTTTTTATTTGATTATTTACTTTATTTTATTTGTTGAATGTATTCTTTAGGGAATGTATGATTAACCTAGAGCCGATAAGGGCTAGAGTTGATATCTCCTATTTTGGGATTTTGAGATGTAATAATTTACTTTTATCGCTTTCTTTGATTGTTTTAATTGATTACTTACATTTCAATTGTTCATCCATTTATTTACTTGTTCATGCATCTTACATGTCATTCTTTAATTGTTCATGAAAATCATTTTAAATTGAGGTTAAAATTAAAAGCTAAGTTCAACCGAAAACCTAGTCTCTGAATCCTCTTTGGTTTGAAAGACTAGTGCACTTTTTCTCCCTTTGGGATAAAATTAGAGTCAAAATGGGTTTTTACCTTAAATTTTTCCAATAAAAATAACTTAAGGTGGCGACTTTAAAATTAAAATTATTTTCAAATAAAAGGCGCTAAGGTCATCTCCTCCGTGAGAAATTGTCCCAAAATGAGCATTCTGATCCTATTTAAAGCAAACCTGGAAGCGGTGCTCGGGCAAGGCCTTACATGCTTGACCTAATGTAACATATCTATTTATTTTGGTTCAAATTACTTAGTCAATGGACACCTTGAATTCGGATAACTCAATTAAGATGAACCCTTCAAATGGCCATAAGCAATCTTGAAGCATACTTTTAGCACTTGTTATTAGCTATCCTTCATAGATTTTTTAGCTTAACATTTTCTCTCTTTCCTTTGATTCTTGTTTAGGACCCTTTTGCAAGAATCCTAGCAAGGCATTATTATTTTGTATTTTCATTTATTCAATGACTCTTTTGTTTTGTTTTTTCTTTTCCTTTTCTTATAACTCATTTCAAGTGTTAAAGCATAAACAATGATGAAATAGGAATTTTGTCATCTTCTTCAATGCCAAGATAACGGAAAATTTGTCTTATTAAATCAAACTTCTAATGAATAATCATGCAGAAAATTATATCCTTGGAGTTTTATACTAGTTGAAAACCAAAGTTCTTAATATAAAAATTCAAATAAGATGGAAAGTTGCTTCAAAATGCTTATTTATTTTTAAGATCCTTCCAAATTTGCTTCATTGCCACCCTTATATATTATGTACTTTGAAGAGGGTTGGGCTAATTTTAGGCAAAAAAACTGTCCATCATTAATGAGGTCTTGAATTTCATACTTAAGTCTCCTACTTTAGTTTGTGTAACATTCAACAACTTGGTAGAATTGGCAAAGCATTTAGGTTAATTTTGGAAGGTAAAAGGCTTGGTAAATGCTTTAAGGGTAAGGGTTGCAAGAGGCGTTCATTTATGAGTAGTTCTAGAATTTTGGACTTGGATTCTTTTAGTTGGGTAAACTTCCTTGTTTGTTGTCTGATGAATTTTTCTTTATCATGTATTGAGATGACATCCTCTTTCTTATTATAATACTTACTTTTTTTTTAGTCATTTCATTCAAGCCTTTAGATATGACACGACTCATGGAAGCTTTAAGTTCATGTGGCATAAACTCCATCACCTCATAAATAGTAGCCTTGATTTCTTCCTTTAAATGGTTCATTTTATATTTTATCACTTCTCTATCAATTTCCACTATTTCCCTTTCTAAAGGACTCATTGACTTAGATTCAAGTCTAGACATTTAGAGATGTTTCATATATAGCTATAAGAGATTGTTTATTAGATTGTGTAATAAATTAATAGGTCAAGTAGAGCTATTGTGTTTATTTACTGATGCCACTGAGGGTAAAATAGGGACTCATTGCTTATGTCTTGTGTATAAAGTGTTCAGTGATGCAATAAAAAAAAATATATGAGATATCAATTATTAAAATGATTAGCTAATAGAATCAATTTTTTTTATTCCCGTAAAGTCACCAGATTATGGAGTCTTTTATGGCGACTTTTGGTTCTGTTAGGTTTACAACCTCAGAAAAGACAATATGGATAAACTAAACCAGAGAAAAGGAATTGCCACTCAATTTTTTAAGTGTTACCGAGACCATAAATGAAATGCATTTTCTTCTTCTAGAAAATGAGTGACAATTGTATCTTTGGTAGAGGACCAAGCCGCCTTACTTAAAGATCCATTAAAGAAAACCGAGTACGAATTGGGAAAGGTATTTGGCACCCCAACCTTCCTAACCATCACAACCAGTTTTCACTTAAGCTAAAGGTTTTTATAAAAAAAAAAACTTGGATATACTTTTAAGGATAAATAGTTTACATATGCAACATTATGTTAGGTTGATATTTTATCTATTTAATTTGGGACAATAGTAAATAATTTATACTTATTTTAATTCTTTTTAACCCATTATAGCTAGTTAATGTAAGTTTTAGATGAATTTAATTACTAGGAAGTAGAGTTTAGTTTTAAGAATAATTATCTAAAAATCTGGAATAATTTGT